>JAZAYU010000118.1:756751-1028065 GCA_038501625.1 Corbicula japonica | reverse complement strand
TCTATTCCGAAAAGAAAGCGTGCATTTTTTACATTACCTGCTTTTCTTAATGAATACATTTTAGCACCGTTTACACTTGAAGAATATTCGCGTGTTTTATTTGTAAAGCAATTATCACAATAATATCCTTATATACGCCGTAAGTGTTTTGGTTGTACAAAATGACACTTTCTTAACTATTTAACTCCTAATTTTATTTTTTTTAATGTGTTGAGTCCACTAAATAAATAAAATATGTATGAAATTTTTAATCTTGCGATTATTTCCCGTGTGACAATAGTATATAAGACGGGTTACAAACTTAAAACTGTACTCTATTTCAAAACGAATTGGGCGCTTTCTTTTCGATGAATTTTCTTTAACTGATTTTACCTTCCGAATATATTTGTACGGCGATTATCATTATATCCTTATACACTCCGCAAAATGTTATTGCTGTAAAAAATGACATTATCTTAACTATTTAATTTGTTCCGTGCACTAAATAAATTATGACATTTTTAATCTTGCGATTATTTACCGCGTGAAACTAGTATATCAGACGGGTTACCAAACCAGGATATGTGTTGATGTTTCTGGGGACAATCGTTTCGCTCTGCCGATCTATGGGTTGGTAAATTATGAAGACACTATGCGAAATCGATAAGATCACGGTAGGAGGTCGTCTAAACGCGATGCGAAATCCCGACTCGCATCTTTTATCGCGTTTTTAAGTGATTTAATGCAACCATAGAGTACAAAAAGGAGAACGTGCAGGTCAGCAGCATTAAGTAGCCTTTTCTTCCCGGTTCTTGTTTCATGGAGATTATAACAATGTTATACATAAAAGTTCAGAATTTAAAAAAAGAAAATTAGTAAAATGATAAGATATATTTGTTTCATCGTGTTCAAACATCATCATCATCATCATCATCATCATCATCATCATCATCATCATCACCATCATCATCAAACTTCGTCATCACATGTTATTTTTCTTTTTCTTTTTTGGCTTGCAGATTTGCAATATAATTCATTGGAGACCACGGGATCTTTGTAATTTAAATAAACTGTTTATTGTAGGTTCTGCAGATGCTGCTACTGCAGACTGTGATGATGATGATGATGATTATGGTGATGATAATAATGATGCAGCAGCTGCTGATGATGATGATGGCTGTTTTTGGTATTTACAATTCCGGCATTTAATAGCATCTACATTGCTATTTTCATTTTCAAACGCATTTATGGTAGGTGACCAATATGTTTTGGTGGCCATATAAAAGCTAAATGCCCCCTTCCCCGCCGGACACCGATTATAGGGGCACAAGTTTGGTGGTATGTTTCATTATAAGCATTAATTCGGTGATTCTCACAATAATATCTGATATCGCTTAATATACTCTTTAGTTCGCTCTGAAATATTTTAAGCTTTAAACCTCGACATTTCATTTTTATTAGCAACATATATTGAAAATATGACAATATAAGCATCTAATAAAATGACTGCAGCTTAATCTGCTTCGACCATTACACCATATCGTGTATATTTATGTACAACACCAGCAGGTGACAATCGTTAGCCTGCGGCAATTGGCAGCAGGAAATGGACGGGTCCATTTTAAGAAATGACATCCTATTTTCAAAAATAAACTCGTCTATTTCGCATCCAGCAGTGGACGGGTACAAGTGATAAAACCACTGTACTAATACATGCGTTAAAAACTGAGACCCGTCTAATGTTTAGCTTAGTTTGAGCACATATATATTCTTGTTACGTTATCGGCACGGAAGTGTCTTCTCGACCGGGCCCGGCACAGTTAACAGAACGATGGGAACCAGACTAGCGAAAATACTGCAGTGAATTTTTATATCGTAATTGTAATATATAATAGATGACAACTTAAGAATATAATTATCCGCATTGTGGGAAATTTGTTGTAGATGAGATAGTTGTGACATAACTTGAACAATTCTAATCTTTTGGAGATCTCTTGGGCGGGGGTTAGGCCTAGTATTCTACCGTAGACAGCGCATAGATGTATACAATTATCTGGTCTATTTTAGTAATCAAAATCTATGCATTATTAAAATGCAATATACACAAATACCGCTTTCAGCTTTTAGAATGTAAAACGTAGAGCTCGGAGGTGGCGGTCGCCTCTTCACCGAGGAAAAAAGAAACTCGACTTTCTCTCTTTTAAAAGAGATTCCCGTCTTTAATAGTGTACTGTTTTCAGTCAAATTAAACAGCTATAGCTATATAGTTGGCATGGTTGAGTAAAGAAGTGCGGTAACACCAAACGCGCTACTTCCTTTCATTTTTGTGAAGGGGGAGGGGGGCACCGAACCCCCGGCGAAGAGACCTCTGGATCCATCCCTGAATCCCAGAACAAGTATATATTTGGAATGATATTCCATTCGTACAAATTCCGCATTAGCCTAATGATCTAGACCGTTTCTCAACATTATATCTTTGACTCGTGGTTCTGCAGGTCGTTGGTTCGAATCCCGAAAACGTCATAATTTTTCTTTAATCTCAAACGTTTAAATTTCTTCTTTTTTATCGAAATAAGTTAACAAGAGAGGATCTTTAACACCCAATATTAAAATTTACATATAACTATTGTATTAATCATGTTAAACAAAACACATCGTCTTTACACAGTCAGTTATGGGACTCGGATTAATAGAAAAATCAATTGCTTTGAAAATAATTTTCAATTATGAGTATGTTAAAGGTGGTTGATTCTCATACCCCGTCGTTATCAAACACACGTTAACGATTTATTATTAACTTTGATTAACATAAATTTAAGATACAATCAAAATATAATACTATTTACCGACGACTACATTTCTGTGTAGTTGGCATTTCTTTACTTTTTGCACGAATCGCGCGGTCATTCATGCGAAACACAGCCGATAATATGTCCTATTAAAACACGTGCATTTTTCTAACTACTCGTACACTCGAATACGTGACTAAACACTTAAAACAACTTTCAGTCATCTGTATCTATACAGTCTTAATGTCGTTTGAAATACCTGTTTAATAATTTCAACAACTTCCGGTCTAATATCGCTTTAATATTGATTTTTGTTTTATGATTGTTTTTGTCTTTCGTAATGTTAATATTTTTTTTCTTTACACAGGCAAAATGAAAGAATTTATATAACCAGTTATGCGAAACATTTGAAACCAATCTTGTTCATTATTTAGTACTAATAAATTAATAAATAACACACTTTAACTGAATGAATACTGTATTTCAAACAAAATGACGCATTCAATTATATTATAGTTATGTTAATATTTTCCGATCAGGCATATGTTTTAAACATAAATTTTATACAACAACATACAAGCGAAAATAAAACTTCTTTCGGACATTTCATTATAACTTATCATTTGATTTGTAGATTACTTGTAGATATGAACATGATGAATGTGCTTGTATAGTGCAGAATGTGAAAGAATTTTTCTAGTAGTCTAATCGTAAAATACGTGTAATAGAAAAATATTTTACTTATCGATTTGAAGAAAGCTGTGTGCCTGACATGTGTTTTATAGAATTTTTGCCAAATGTATAAACTCTATTATAATTGTAATAGATCGTTTGTATCACTAAGACCAAGATAATAACATACATCAAAGGCAAGAAAAGTAACTTATTAAATTACACTCTGTATGCGTCAATCTGATTAAAATCATTTCCCGAAACCCGTTACGCTATCAGGATCTGACTACGAGAAACTAAAACATGCTTTTATCACAACCCGTTGAACCAATCAGATTGACGCCTATAAAATCGCAAAAGTGAACGTAAAAATAGTATTTTAACTCATGGCAAGTGTTGACAGCTTGCGTAAGACATATTTTACTGGAGATATATATATATGTGTTTATGTAGTATTGCATGCATTTCTAATGTAATGACATCTTCAGATCATTTTGCGAGCGTTATAAATACGCTTCCTGTGTTGGCATTTTCTAAAAATAGTAATCGGGGGAAAACCGCTATTACTTATGTACAGTGACTGCGGGCCGTCATCAGATCTAACATTTTGTTAGATCTGACTTTAGTGTGATTGTATATGCGTCTATGAAAAATATAACAGGACTACGTTCTACAAATTCTGAACGTGAAATACAGTCAGTTTCTAGCATTGTTTACTCTTGAGTTTCTTTTATGTTTGCTTAAATAATAATAAATTGCATTTCTAGCCTTGGAGAAACAAAGCGTAATTCAGTAAGGATCGCCACCACAGAGAATAAGAAACACAGTGACGGATGAAGTAAAAACATTTAATTTGATATATTCTCGATCTAAAATCAATAGCGCACCGAACACTTATAAATGTATTAAATACATGCACAATTATTGTTCATACTGACAGCATAGCATCGTATAAGCTTAAGCATGCTGAAAGTGGAATCAGAATTTTCCTAAGGGGAATACTTCAAGCTGGAGATCCTTTATTTAAAGAAACATCTTATTCCACATTCAAGCCTATACGTTGAAAATGCGGTACTGTTAGCTTTATGGGTGCTTTTTGTGCCAAATAAAACAAACTCGTATACACAACTGAATAAGGAAATGCCGCAATAAGTTTTTATGTTACTCTCTTCTTGTTATTCAAACAGTTAAAGAACTTAACATTTAACGGTTCATGAAAACTTGGTTTTGATCAATATCATTTCCATTGGAAATTTCATCTAAAGAAAATATTCCAGTCGGATTCATTCCTATCGGAAATACTCAATTCTGTCGGAATTCAAAATAGATCAGATCAGAAAATATGGTGAATATTCTAGTAAGACAACAGTTAAACAAATCGTTTTTTAATATAATACAATAACCAAGTATTATGACGATAAAAGTCAGAGATATAAGGATAATTATCTATATTTATGTAATGAGTCATTTTGACGAAAACATTAAACGATGTTGACGATTACAACAATGTCAAGTTGTCAATCATGACCACGAGAGTCAGATTTTGTCAACAAAATATAATAAAAATAACTTACTTACAGAATAGTGAGTGTATATATAAAATGCTATTACATTGTGTTTTTCTTTAATCACAATCTTTTTTTTCATTTTCACAAGGAAACACAACAACTGACTTTACTGACTGGAAATTATAAATAGGACATAAGTTGCGATTAAAATAAATGTTCGGAATAACTTTTCCCACAGGACTGATTCCGCTCGGAAAGATAAATACAAAATGAATTCCGATAGGAATTAAATAAACACAGGAGACATTCCGATCGGAATTTTTCAAACTAACAGTTCTATTATGCGTATCCATAATCGTACGAGACCATGTGGGTATCCTAATTTCATACAGATTTTAACCGAATTATTATTCTTGTATTAAACCGATCTTTTTTGTTTAATAATCATTATCTTCAAAATAATATAAGTTAAAACGTAACTTTTACATCAAATCTGAGATGATGGTAATTACAACACACTACTGTATACTATAACTTGTTCACGATTTTTATGCGCCCGTTTGAAAAACGGGACGTATTATGGGAACACCTGCGGCGGGCGGGCGGGTTGGCGGGCGGTGTCCACAGGGTTTCCGCTCTCTAAGTCAAAGAGTTTTCATCAGTTCTTTATCAAACTTGGTGAATATGTTGGTGTGCATAATGTCTCGACCAAGTTCTATAACCAGCCAAATCCCCCAAGGCACTCCTGAATTATGGCCCTTGAATTGTCCAAAATTACTGTTTCCGCTCTCTTAGTCAAAGAGTTTTCATCCGGTCTTTATCAAACTTGGTGAATATGTTGGTAGGCATAATATCTCTGCCAAGTTCAATAACCAGCCAAGTTGCTTCAGGCACTTAAGAGTGTTGGCTCTTTATTTATACGAAAAATGTGGCAAATTAGCCAAACTTTTTGACGGGCGTATTTTGTGGCATTTTGGCACTGTTGTTTAAAGATAATGTTGATTTTTCTTGAATTACATGTTTCTCTCTTTTTTTAAATACAATAGTTATTGTAAAATTTAGGTGAAATAACAACAATAACTATATGAATTTAAAAACTTGTATTTGTGAATTTCTTTTACATTGTCGATTAATTAAACAAGTTCTCTTATAAAATGAGTTCTCCACCGATTTCAGGACTGCTGCCCAAGAGATCATATTCTGCCGGTGATTTAGAAGTTATACACGTATCCGTGCGTCATGCAAATGTAATTCAAAAACAACCAACTTATCGCTTATTAAAATAGAAAAGGATAAAACGTTTTGAAATATTTATTTTTTGACATGAAATATTGCAGTCTCGGTTTTTAGCCGAAATATCGGAAACATAACGATTAGAACCAAGTTGAGCTTAAAGTTCCCTTTTCATGGAATAAAATTTACACAAGTAAGTAAACATAGGTACCCATTTTGATTTACCGATAAAACGATGAAACTTACTATGAAACCTTTAACTCAGTATTTAACGCGATATTTTCAAATCAAGAACACTCCATAATCTGCATTGTATAATTTCAAATTTTAAAAAAAGAGATTAACTTTTGTCAAGAAAATAACCGACAGGACTGAAAAGGATCAGCAAGTCTGACAAGTAATCTTAGAATATAAATCAAAAAGTACGTGAAGTTAAAAAATAGAAGCATGAATGAGAAACTGAATAACGAATTTCACCTCTTCAATTATTCATACTGGAGATAACTTTATATAATATTACACACATACAAGTACAACATGTATTATGTGACGGCTGTATTGGTGCACGAGACCGTGTCTGTGTGAGCACAACAAAGGACTTTAATCTATATCATTTTGCTGTATTTCTTGATCAGCACTATCGTATTAAAAGGTAAAAATAATGGAGATATATGGATAATTATCTAAATTAATGTAATGAGTCATTTTGACGAAAACAGTAAACGATGTTGACGATTACAATAATGTCAAGTTGTCAATCATGACCAAGAGAGTCAGATTTTGTCAACAAAATATAATAAAAATAACTTACTTACAGAATAGTGCGTTTACATTGTGTTTTTCTTTTATCACAATCTATTTTTTTTTCATTTTCATCAGAAAAACAACAACTGACTTTACTGACTGGAAATTATAAATACGACATAGTTTGCGATTAAATAAATGTTCGAATAACTTTTCCCACAGGACTGATTCCGCTCGGAAAGATAAATGCTACATGAATTCCGATAGGATTTAAATAAACGCAGGAATCATTCCGATCGGAATTAAATAAACGCAGGAATCATTCCGATCGGAATCACCTCTTCCGATCGGAATTTTTCCGATAGGAAAAAATTCCGACCGGAAAAATTCCGATCGGAAAATTTTCCGACAGGAAAATTCAGGATTCCGATCGGAAAATGTCGATTCCGATCGGAATCGAAGTTTGACACTGAATTTATTTTCCAATTTTCTCGAAAACTAAACAAGATATGGCATTGAAACATTCCAGTTTTTCTATTTAAATCATGTGTAATCACCTGATAAAAAAAACCGCAAGAAAATCGATAAAATAAAAAAAAGTTTTCGGAAAATATAATATTCCGAAAATTCACAGGATCGTGTTATTTCCATTACTGTCCATGAACAGGCTCAATCAAGCCGAGCCTGCAATATTTTCATATTTGCCGTGTTCGATGGTATCAAAGTTCCCGTTTCGTATTTTACAGGTTTTAACAGTCAATTATAAAACTGACTTTCATAGATTGTTTCGAATTATATAATTTAACAATGCTATTTTCAGAACCACATAACATGTATTCACGTTATATATAATTCTTGGACTTTTTTCACATTTACATGCATTTTCATTCGGCATTCTTAAAAGGCATGGCTTATAAAATTTAGTAATTTACCGTTTGCTTAGCTGCAAAAATGAGTCATTTTGGTAAACATTGTAAATAACATGTCATTTTCGTAGATTATATTGGGCACTGATAACGATGATTTAGTATTTATTTTGTGAACGACAGGAAGATATCATGACAAAAAGTATAGTTTTCGGAGTTATTTTGTTGCTTTGTTGTAAAGGTAGGTGTTTTGTTAATGTTTTGTTATATTGCATTGTACTTTTCCTTTTTTCCCCTAGACAACGAATACATTTTTTTCATTTCTTAATCCTCTTTCATCGGTCAAGTGTTTTCATTTGTATTTTGGCATCATCAGAACAAATATAAACTATAGTGAGAAAAAGAAAAGGAAAAGTTATATTAATTAAGTGCCGAAATCTTTACGTTTTTCGTAAAACCATCTGTTAATTCAAAACAAAATTACAGCGCTATATGTTTGCACGTTTGATAACCCATTGCATGCAACATTGTAGAGTTGTCAAACTGAATGGTGGGTTACAGTTACTTTACCAATCATCTTGTACTTGTTGGTTCATATGTGAATTTGTAGGATAAAATATGAGGCGTGTGCACCCCAGAACTTGGTTTGTGTCTCACAGTGGCAAAATTGTGCCGCTATCTCTTCCACGGCGGTAACGAAACTATATTTTGTTTATAAACATGATCTTATTAACGCTGCGTGGGGATTGTGAGAAATTTAGAACTGATTCTGGCTCTACGATGATCGGCTTTACGAAGCTAGTGTGGAATATGCTTTTGAGATCTTCAAGAAGTTCATTCGATTTATTTTGATCGGTGTTTTTGTTAGTGCAGGCATTACAAAAACAATTAAAGTATAAACACCTCTGCCCGAGATCTTGAAAGTCTAATACATATACATGTACCCGTTTAAGTTATAGATGAAATTAAGCTGAAGATGATGGACTGAGTTCAACATTTAAATATGTATCTTCACATTTCGTCATTTTTGCCTTATATTATATAGTTTCTTTGGTGTAACTACGAGAAATCGAAATCCGGACTTTCGATGTTTAATCGAATACTACCGTGCAAGTGAACAAATTTTCATATCGTAAAACGTAAAACGTATATCGTATATGTAAAACCGGTAATGTTTGGAATCTTACGGAAATTTACGACCGGGTAGATCCTCTAAAAGAATACAAGTCAATATAAGTTGTCATGATAGAGGAGCTTAAATACTGATACCTTATTTTCGAATAGTCAATATAGTTTTCTGTAGGTTATACAAATACGAACGAGGCCAGTAAACATATGTTTATTTAGATTTTCATACACAGCTCTTCTAAGTATTATTGCACTCAAAGATAAGAGGCATAAAGCGAACTTCCTGTATGATCAATGTAAGCTTTCGTTTCTGGAGAAAATAAACTTTACAAACTGATTTTAGCGGCATGAATATTTACCCGTTTAAGTTATAGATGAAATTAAATTGAATTAAAGTAAAGCCCTGCACCAACGGCATATAATTTTGTTTTACTATCACTTTTTGCATAACTGTTATCCATTTGATTATTTACTGTTCTCCTTTTGTTGGTTTACTGGTTTTCCTTTTATTTCATCACTGTTATCCTTTTGTTTATTGACTGTTCTCCTTCTGTTATTTTACTGTTTTTCCTTTTAATTCATCACTGTTATCCTTTTGCTTATTTACTGTTCTCCTTTTTGGTATTTTACTGTTTTTCCTTTTATTTCATAACTGTTCTCCTTTTAATATTTTACTGTTTTTCCTTTTATTTCATCACTGTTATCCTTTTATTTATTTACTGTTCTCCTTTTGTTATTTTACTGCTTTTCATTTTATTCATAACTGTTTTCCTTTTGTTTATTGACTGTTCTCCTTTTGTTATTTTACTGTTTTTCCTTTTATTTCATCACTGTTATCATTTTGTTTATTTACCGCTATCCTTTTGTTTCTTAGCTGCTCAAGCAGAGTACTGTTATACCAACATCAACGATCTAGACAGAATATATTGCTCGACGGGTTGCTGCGGACCCTACACCAATCGATACTGCTGTTCGTACTATGCTGATTACTACAGCAGGTACGTTTATTTTCGAATTATGATTTTGACTATAAATTACATGTATACATTTTTAATGTAATACATATAATAATATATAATATACGATATGTTTAAATTACAGTTAACCTTTTCAAAGTTTAAACAGTGCAATCTCTTTTTCTTTTAAGTAACTGGTGTGTTTATTCTTGTGTGTTTGCAATACATCAGGCATGATCGAAATTATTAAATGAAGTTTGAATATACCTAGCAAAAATGAAAACTTACCAGTTTTAAAATTCAAAAATTGTGTTAATTTAATTTTATGCTATATTTTATCATTCATTTACATGTAATACAGTATGTGGTGTTTGCACATATCTGGACATTTAATAAAGCGGGCAGATGTTGTTTTTTTTTTCAAAGAGATCAATATTATCTCATCTTTCTCTTAATAATGACGAGATCGAAAATTTTTAACATTAAACTCTCAAACAGATTATTTGACTGTCAACTTTAAAAGTTTATGGCATGTAAAAAACGGAAACACAATCTTCAAAGTCCGTTGATGCAAAGAAATGACAGCTACTGATACGTTTTGGCATACTACCTCCGTTCTAACGCTAAATTTTCCAAATTCACATACAAATCTTTTTTATTAACCGACATATAATAAACCGACTACTTCCATGATAAACATATTGGTGATCAAATTTCTCCAGATATTGCATTCACTGGCATTATTAATGGAGTGTTGATTTTGGTTTTGTTAAGTTTTTCATTTTGGCTCAGTATAGTATAATTATGTTATGTTTTTCATTTCCAAACTAAGTGACCTCTTTGAAGAGCATATGTACAAGTCAATAGAGCAAGAAGTTTAAAATTTAGAGCAACAAGTCAATAGAGCAAGAAGTTACACTTAGACCAAGAAGTCAATAGAGCAAGAAGTTTAACATTTAGAGCAAGAAGTCAATAGAGCAAGAAGTTACACTTAGACCAAGAAGTCAATAGAGCAAGAAGTTACACTTAGACCAAGAAGTCAATAGAGCAAGAAGTTACACTTAGACCAAGAAGTCAATAGAGCAAGAAGTTTAACATTTAGAGCAACAAGTCAATAGAGCAAGAAGCTACACTTAGACCAAGAAGTCAATAAAGCAAGAAGTTACACTTAGACCAAGAAGTCAATAGAGGCAGAAGTTTAACACTTAGACCAAGAAGTCATTAGAGCAAGAAGTTATACTGAGACCAAGAAGTCAATAGAGCAAGAAGTTACACATAGACCAAGAAGTCAATAGAGCAAGAAGTTACACTTAGAGCAAGAAGTCAATAGAGCAAGATGTTACATTGAGACAAAGAAGTCAATAGAGCAAGAAGTTACACTTAGACCAAGAAGTCAGTAGAGCAAGAAGTTATACTTAGACCAAGAAGTCAATAGAGCAAGAAGTTACACATAGACCAAGAAGTCAATAGAGCAAGACGTTACACTTAGACCAAGAAGTCAATAGAGCAAGAAGTTACACTTAGACCAAGAAGTCAATAGAGCAAGACGTTACACTTAGACCAAGAAGTCAATAGAGCAAGAAGTTACACTTAGACCAAGAAGTCAATAGAGCAAGAAGTTATACTTAGACCAAGAAGTCAATAGAGCAAGAAGTTATACTTAGACCAAGAAATCAATAGAGCAAGAAGTTACACATAGACCAAGAAGTCAATAAAGCAAGAAGTTATACTTTGACCAAGAAGTCAATAGAGCAAGAAGTTATACTTAGACCAAGAAGTCAATAGAGAAAGAAGTTACAAATAGACCAAGAAGTCAATAGAGCAAGAAGTTACACTTAGACCAAGAAGTCAATAGAGCAAGAAGTTATACTTAGACCAAGAAGTCAATAGAGCAAGAAGTTACACATAGACCAAGAAGTCAATAGAGCAAGAAGTTACACTTAGACCAAGAAGTCAATAGAGCAAGAAGTTACACTTAGACCAAGAAGTCAATAGAGCAAGAAGTTTAACATTTAGAGAACAAGTCAATAGAGCAAGAAGTTACATTCAGACCAAGAAGTCAATAGAGCAAGAAGTTACACTTGGACCAAGAAGTCCATAGAGCAATAAGTTACACTTAGAGCAAGAAGTCAATAGAGCAAGACGTTTAACATTAAGAGCAACAAGTCAATAGAGCAAGAAGCTACACTTAGACCAAGAAGTCAATAAAGCAAGAAGTTACACTTAGACAAGAAGTCAATAGAGGAAGAAGTTTAACATAAATGAATTGTAGATTTTGAAGTTTTGTAAATAGACGATGTTGAATTTAAAGCTAAGGTCATGTGTATTCTTTTACAGAGGCCCTCCTGTTGGTCTAATCATAGGTCTAGTTGTTGGAGGTGTTGTATTCCTACTCATTGTTGCATCGGTTATCGTTTGCTGCTGCTGTTGCTGTAGAAAGTCAAGTGCACAAACAGGCCAGGTCTACCAGACAACCTATCCAATGGCAGGCAAGTTACTCTTTTCACTGAACATGAATAGTTTTTTTAGTAAAATAGTTTTTTATAAAAGCGCATTACAGACAGATTTTCTTTACATATTCGCTTAATATTGTCCAACGCAAAAAGCCATTGTGATATATATTTTTACATTCAAAGATAAAATAGCGTGATTGGAGATACATAGCTGTCACCGTACAGTATAGCTGCAATTCCCAGTAAGGACAAAATCATTTGAAAGGTAATATTAAAAAAGTAAAATATGCATATCAGGAATCGCCACATTCAGAAAACACAACCTCCCCACGCAGCCAATGACAGAAGAAAGGAGAGCATGGGTTAATAAGAATATCCATTTCAAATAAGAAACATCAAACAAAACGATAAAGAGATTGTTTGGGTTATCGCTTTGGATAAAGACTTTCAAATGTTACAAAAAAAACTGTATTAAAATTTAAGAACAAATTCTACACCTATGTTCGTGTTCCAATCAGAGCAGCGCTCCAGCTTAATATTATTTCCTCTTACACGACAGACTTCCACATAATTTTATGTTTACTTTACATATATTTCACCATAAATATATTACAGTTTATGGCAGTCCGGTGCCGCCCCCATGCTACGACCAGGTTGCATATGTAAATGGCGCACCAGCTGCCCAAATTTTGACGGCAAATGTTCAGCCAGGAACGACACAGAGATGGGAAGCCGCGGTCACTATAAACGAAAGAACATCACCATAGTGAAAACAACACGTGGTTCGCTGAAAAGCAATTTAATAAAAGAAATCCATCATTGATTGCACGTCAAAACATGACGTCAATGTGGCATCGACATAGTATCCAAGAAAACTGAAAACATTCTCTTGACCATAAAAAATCAGTTTTATTATATATGTTTATTTTATAGTATTGAAAGAGAGAGAGAGAGAGAGAGAGAGAGAGAGAGAGAGAGAGAGAGAGAGAGGGGGGGGGGGGGGAGTTAGAAAGAGCGAGATAGACAAAGGAGATAAAGTCTTCTTTGTTTTAACAAATTTAAATTTCAGATTCCGTGTGATAAAGTTTTCTTATGACTGTGTCAGTTTGACTCGTTCTATTTACCTTTAAATGTTTTAATAACGAATATCGTAAGAAGTTTTGATAACTTTATCTTGGTTAATTATTTTCTTCCATACTACAATAAAAAGGAACGTTTGTTTCTTTTTACAGCAATATTGTTTAAACTTAACATTATTTTGTGCTTATTTTTAAAATGTGAATATATGTTGCTTTTAATGTTAGGGCATTCAAACCTACTTAAGCCTGTTAAACTTTCAAAGTCAGTGTGTGCTTGTTTGTTCAATATCTTTTCTGTATACTAAGTAATATTATTGTGTAAATATGTACAACTGAAACCGTTACATGTATCAGTATATTCAGTCATTTTTATACGTTGATAAATTATTCTTACATTTATTAGTGTTTTATTTTCATTTGTTTTATGCTTGTTTGCAATATGTTGTATTATCTACCTATCTACATGAAAGTTTTTTGCTTAAGATATGCAAACACTTCAAAAGAGCAAAATTTTATGGCTGAAATGAAACTGATCGAGTTCAAAAGTTCTTATTCAACGTTTCCCCAAACGAATCATAACCTCTGAGTTATGCACTATATCAACTGTATTTGGGTTAAACACACGGAGGTAGGTACAATTTTATTTTAGGAAAGTATTTATGTACTCCGTTTACAAATTCGGAAAATATAAACATGTGTTTTTCGATTCAGATAAATCAAACCAGTGCCTGGTTTTCATACGACGCATACAAGTGAAAATCGATTACGATTACCATATGTTAGTTCGAAAAAGCGAACATTTTTAGTGCGGAATGTTTCTGTGTTGAAGTATAAGCAAGCCACTTGGTATTAGACACGATTTAACTCAGTTATCTTATCTGGATCAAAGGGAAGTAAAAGCGATGAACAGTAGTTACGATTTACCTAAGTCTGCGAAGTTAATGCAAAGATACCATTTAAAAGAAAACATGGATTACAATATTTACATCATATTTGTCGGAGTTAAATTACTGCTGTTCTTAACAGGTACTTATTTTGTTATATTTGTATTTCTGTTAATTTAATTTTATTACACGAGTGTGAATCTGGCCTTTTATTAAATATAGGTTGTTGTTGTTGTTGTTCTTGTTTCCTTTGTATTAAAGGGCTATTTCATAGCGAATCTGCACTGTCACTTGATATCGATCAATACTTTAAGGTATATTTTTGTTCTTGTCATAGATTATTGTAATGATGGGTCGGGATGATTCAATCCAGCAAGGTCTAAACCCTATTAAGAAACAATTAATAAACTATAGTGTATATATCGAATACAACTGCAGTGTAATGTGCACGGCATTTTGTAAGACATTACAAGTTTAAATGTTTAAGTTACCCCGGAACACTGTTATTTGTTGAACGATTTTATATCTTATCTCTGACAGATTTATATTGAGGTTTTACGTGTAATAATAGAATGTAAACATATGCACAGTTCATTATCGATCAGGAAGTAGAGTCATGTTATTAACTGTACGATATTTATATCTTGACTGTAACGCTGCGCATGCCTACTTCATTAAAAAGTTTATTTATAGAAAACGACTGAATAAAAGTCAAATTTATATCTCGGCTCGAAAGTTAAATCTGTAAAATGTTTTTACCATTATGACATCGCTATGTTCCGTGATAAGAATTGGTCAGATATGCATACTTGATAACAATGAGTTACCACCCCTCACAAGAAAAACTATAAAACAGCTTAATTCACTGCAGTGATTTTTTTCTTTAGGAATTACTTCGAAGTGAATTTAACAAAAAATATGGATCGAACAAATGACCAATATGTAACATTTATTTTTAATTGATAAGTGCCTTATCATTAGTCTTGCATTTATCTGTTAAAATACCGCAGATCTCTCGCCTAATGCACGAGACTAGACTGGATCCCGTCCCTATGTTCTGTTATATATTCTCGTGTCACTTATACAATAATCATCAATACTTCCAAGAAAAGCAACTCCTGCAGATACATGTATCTAACTGATATGCATTTTACTTCCCTTATCTCCAAGAACAGAACAAAGGTGGTTCCGCATATCAGTCAAAAAGGCGGAAATGAAATGAATAAAAAGGGAGATTATAATAAGTATTTCAGTGTTTTCTTTTATAAAAATAAACCATCTAGCTGGTGCCAGACTAGCACGAGACTTGTAGGTTGTAATAAAATACTACATGTAAGACATGTATTTAAATGATCATATTTACATCCACATCGAATTCAAATTTTCCCAATTGGGTATTGTTTATAAGTTAACTATTTTAACTGGAAAAGTTTACGTTTCGGAAAAAAACACAAAAAATAAATATATGATACACCATCAATTATTACTGACAGTCTATCATGCTCAGTTTTGTTTTTTTTGCAGAAAAGCTTCCAAAAGACAATACAATTTTTTTTATTTAAGGCCATGCTTGTTCTTGATATGCCTTTGTTATAAACATCTTGTTATTTGTTGTTGTTTTTTTATGTGATTGAATGGACCTACCTTAATACATATGCTAATGGGCAAAAGTCTTGTCCGGTAGAAAGATTTTAACTTTTGACATGCCGATTTTCAACACATTACTCTACCGGAAGTACTAGCTAAAGTTCCAAAATTCTTTTAATTGGACGTATATAAATGTCCTCTTTCCATCGTTACCAAATTTATGCCGGTTAAGTGTTAAATTTGGCATTTTTAATATCACGCGTTTAAAAGATCTTATGGAAAACCGTACCGGACAACAAGACTTATGTCCACGAGTGTTATGTTCATTTAGTTGACTTACCTGATAAAAATGCCACAAGTAAAATAGGACACTAGTAATAATTATTGTGACATGTTAATTCCTATTTACGGAGATCAACTCATATCTTAAAGATTGATTTACATCAAATATCTAATGGATATGCAATATAGTCTTTAGAAATATACTCAAATCAGTTCTTTATAATTTTATTTACGTTTCAGCCTTAAGCCCTTTATCAAAATTCCGGACAGGATTTTCGAAAATTAATATAATTGATTTCTTTTCTTCTTTTTCTCCTCCAAGCTACTCAAGGAGAGTATTGTAACTTCACCAGTAGCTACAATAATTATACCATGTACACGAATTGCTCAACGGGTTGCTGTGGTGTTTCCAACCAACAATACTGCTGTAGCAAAATCGATTATTCTAATGAAAGCTCGTAAGTTCGTTGAGTTTCAATACTTATGCAATTATAATTTGTTAAATTGAAAAAGGGGGAGGGGGAATAGCTAAATTCAGGAAACACAGCCTCCTTACACAGAAAAGCAAAGGAAAAGAGAGCAAGTGTCCCAAAATTTGAATTAAAAAGTTAAACGTTTACATAGTGTTATGACAAACTTACCTCTTTGAATATTTTCACGTTATTTTTTTGTAAGGCGTTATAACAGACTTATCTTTTGGAAGATTTTAGGCGTTATTTTTGTTGTATGATGAGTGCATGGCTTTTGATAGTTTTGCTTTACATTTCAGGATGATTAGCCTTGGTGCACTAATAGGCATATGTATTGGTGCTGTTGCCTTGTTTTTCCTTGTGGTATCGTTTATTGTGGCCATTTGCTGTTGCTGCTGCATCTGCTGCAGGAGGAAAAAGGAGCCAGATGGTCCAGAGTTTCAAACACCCTACCCAGCAGTGGCAGGTACGTCAACTTCCTTTCTACAATTATGCTAGCTGTGTATGTTCACTCTTTTATATGCTTACATGTATCTTTACTCACCATTTAAAGACAGCTACTTCTTTGTCACACCTATTATGCTAGCTTAGTTTTTGCACTCTTTTTAAATGTATTATTATACTCACTATTAAGAGAACATTACCACTTATGTAATTTCCTCCAGCTGTAACTGTTTGATAAAATAAAAATGGCTTCATATGATTTTAATGAATTTAACGGAATTTGAAACAATCACTACGATCAAGGTCAGGAACACGCTACCAGTATTTCAACTCTTTATCGTATTTCCAGTTTTCTGCAAATTCCCGACTGTCCTCTGCAAATGTTTATGAAACATGTTTTCTTTATGCTGCGAGGAACATGTTTTCTTTTTGCTGCCATGCAATTTAGTACATTCTATTATAGTGTTTCTATCATATATCGGGCTTTAAAATGTTGGCATTTGAAAAAAGTCTGATAAACCTTTATTTCATCGAAATTTTAAAGTAAAGTAAAGTTTATACCAGCGCTACTTTGCCATCTTGAATGTTTTCAATTTCCATCAATGTAAAAAACTATTTTCTGTTAGTATTTTTAAGTAGCAAGCGCTGTATCAAATAAAGAAGTGTCTTACTCTGAGAGTTGTCGATCTTTAAACGTTATCATTTTTAATGATCCAATAAGTGTTTGTAACAATATATCTAAATATGGGCAATACACTTGAAATTCTATTAAAATTAAATAAAAGGTTTTTATTTTCAGTCTTTGTCAGTCAGAATCAAGACCAAGGCTATGACTTTACGGTTAATGTAAATGGCGTAAACTCTACACAATTTCAAACAGCAAATGCCCAGCCAGGAATTACACAGACATTGGAAGCCTCGCCTCTGATGACAGAACGAACGATTCCTTGAACGAACTAGGATATTTAGTAATCAATCAACATGCTAGTCATGACGTCAATTTGACATTCTGTGATATAAAAGAATGCATCAGGAAGTTCATTCTGAGATCAATCATGCATAAAATGCTAGTCATGGCGTCAATCAGACATTATGTGATATCAAAAAATGCATTGGCCAGTACATTCAGTGATCAATCATGCGTAACAAGCTTGTCATGACGTCAATATTACATCATGTGATATCAAAAAATGCATTAGCCAGTACATTCAGTGATTAATCATGCGTAACAAGCTAGTCATGACTTCAATATTACATCATGTGATATCAAAAAATGCATTAGCCAGTACATTCAGTGATCAGTCATGCGTAAAAAGCTAGTCATGACGTCAATATTACATCACGTAATATCAAAATGCATTAGCCAGTACACTTAGTGATAAATCATGCGTAACAAGCTATTCATGACGTCATTATTACATTATGTGATAACAAAAATGCATAAGACAGTACACTCAGTGATCAATCATGCGTAACGTGCTAGTCATGACGTTAATATGACATTATGTGATATCGAAAAATGCATAAGCCAGTACATTCTGTGATCAATCATGCATAACATGCTAGTCATGGAGTCAATCTGACATTCTGTGATATCAAAGAATGTATAAGCTAGTTCATTCAGTGATAAATCAGCCTAACATGCTAGTCATGACATGCTACGATATCAAGAATGCGTCAGCATCAGCCATTAAGTGATTAATCATGCCTAACATGCTAGTCATGAAGTCATTTTGAAATCCTGTAATATCAAGAATGCATTTGCCAGTACATTCAATATCAATCGTGCGTGACATGCTAGTCATTTCGCCAATCTGAAACCCTGTGATTTTCAGAATGCATAAACTTATACATTCAGTGACAAATCATGCTTAACATGCTAGTCATGGTGTCAATCTGACATTCTGTGATATCAAAGAATGCATATACAAGTACATTCAGTGATTAATCGTGCGTAACACGCTAGTCATGACGTCAGTCTGACATCCTGTGATATCAAAAATGCATTAATTACGCGCCTAATCGCCATGAACCATTTCATAACAAAAGAATGCTGTTCCTTGTGCCAATATGAGAGATTTTGTGATATCTAAAACACTTCCCGTATTAATAGTTTTACACGATCGAATTGAATTGTATTTGAGCTATGCCATGCAAAAATCAGTCTTTGGGAATTTGACGTCATTTGTTACTAGAAATGACGCAATAAAGTTAAGCAGACGACATCGTTTTCAATGTTGTTAATGTTGTTGTTTATAAGTTATCCCGTGAGATCAAATAATTAAATTATACATTCTGCGTCAGAATCTGAGATTAAAATATTGTTAAATCGAAATATAAAGGCGTGCTATTTCTAATAATAGCAACAACTGAAAATGACGAATTTATATCCGAAGACAAAACTTGAAATGACGTAACTCATTAATATACATATATATTTTTTGATTATCATTTACATGTAAATATGTCTTGTGCAAGGAATACAGTAAGAAATCAGATCATTGTCCAAATCAATTATTTTACTGTTCTTCTTCATATACAGTGTATAATTATGCTTGTAGGCTTCAAGTTCAATGCAAAGCAAGAAGAGCTGAAGCGAAAAATTATTTGCGTTGACAGCAATAATTTCGCGAAAATATATGTTTTGATACCAGCGTTAATTTCTACTGACACGAACTTTTAATATATGCCAAAATTATGAAATATGCAACTTTTATTATGTAAATGCTTGGTATAGGTGATCAATGTGTGGAATTAGAGATGAACCGCCGTTATTGATTATTGTACAAAATATCTTTTAATATTAATGTTTAACACGTTACTCCATGATACATGTTTATGGCTGATTTTCATGTAGTCTAATATCAAAACATATATTTTCGCGAAATTATTGCTGTCAACGCAAATAATTTTTCGCTTCAGCTCTTCTTGCTTTGCATTGAACTTGAAGCCTACAAGCATATGTATACACTGTATATGAAGAAGAACAGTAAAATAATTGATTTGGACAATGATCTGATTTCTTACTGTATTCCTTGCACAAGACATATTTACATGTAAATGATAATCAAAAAATATATATGTATATTAATGAGTTACGTCATTTCAAGTTTTGTCTTCGGATATAAATTCGTCATTTTCAGTTGTTGCTATTATTAGAAATAGCACGCCTTTATATTTCGAGATTGTCTCATCCTATTCATCTGATCAGAGCAGATCTGCACTATTCGCAATTTGGTTAATTTGGTTATTTCTGACCAATAAGAGGATATTGTAGAAACGGAACGGATGTGCTGTTTGATCTGGATGTTCACTGTTCGAACATGCGATAAAACCTTTATATATGGAGTCGTGGTAAAAAACAAACAATAGTTTTTGAATAAATAACAAATAATTTTCACATAATTCTGACGATGCAATGAGTGTTGTATAATATAAATTATTACTATTTACGAGAACCCGACGGGGCAAGTGTGAGGTTTTTGTACCCTGGAACCTGTTGTCAGCCCCTATTAACAATATTCTATGCAATCGACCGTTCTTCGGGTTCTGTTGTCATTGTTGTTTTATAATCCATATTTAAATTTAGATATTTGTTTGCGATGTCTTTCAGAAACTGATCAGAGATCAGAATTTATTGTTTTTGATGTTTGTCAGATTTTACTTAATACCTCAACTGTCGTTGTTAAATGCAAGATAAACATTCTTTAGTGTTATTAAACAACTGTTTAAAATACTGTTTTAAAGGCTTGATAGACGGACAGTCATTATTATGCTATGCTATTCAGTTTAAAACGATAGATTGCAATTTAACATCACTGGAAAAAGATGCAATATGCATATCCGGAATGGTTACATCCAGAAGACAAAGTAAATTTAAGATGGGCGTTGGCTAACATAGTTGTTAATGTATGAAACGACGCGGGTACATTATGTTCTGAAAGGCTGGAACAGATTTATTGTATTAAAAACTTGTAAAATCAATAACGCAAAACCCTGAATTTACGTTCTTTTCATTTTTTGCGCAAAAGGGTAACCCGAAGACATCCATTTTTATTTCATATTTCCAAAATATAAACATCTGGCAATAGCATTTCAAAATTTTAACGATAGTTATTTAGTGAAAATAAAAATGATATTCCACTTTTTGAAAACACTTATTTCACCGAGAAAATTCTTTTTTTCACTGAAAAGCATGAAATAAAATGTTGTTGATTTTTTGAAATAAATTTTATGTAATCCTTACTTCTTTATTTACACAATTATAGTAAATATATATTACATTGCTAGCCTGATTTTCACCCTCTTTCTCTCAATTATCGTTCATTGCGATATTTTTAGATTAATACCATTCTATCGGATTAAGTTACCCAGGTACATGTTAATCCCAGAGATACATCAGATTCATTCTTTGCTTATACCAGCCACACGGTTTTGTCTATCTCAAGATTACCATGCTGGTAAATCAATCTGACAAATAAAGCAAGTCAAGTAGAGTGAACACTTCAGGTTTAATCATCGCCTAATAAGCTTTCCCAGCGACGAATTTTAATCTCCGTTTTCTTTAAAGGATTGTAACATCCCATCCAGTGAGACCAAGTATTACCTTGTTTATTTTCAGTGTTACCGTAATCTCCGTTTAGATTTGACTCTTGACAATAAAAGTACCACCATCCGCCGCCACCGTTAGTTTTGGAGCAGTTCATTCGCGGGTGGTTATCATTGTCTCGATCTTTGGTGATTATATAAGATGTCACCAACAGGACCACTGAACCTGTCAATTTGTAACTTGTACTGAGTTTCCGCGCTCCCTAGTGAAAACAGCTGGTACTCGGCATATCTGTATTCGTCGTCAAGATTGGTCATATCGATACGAAGCTGGTACCAAGCCTGAGCAGATATCAAATGAATACTTTGAAGTCCCAGCCAAAAGTTCCCGCTTATATTTCCAAATCCTGCTTGATATTCTTTCCACGTTTTGGAGAAATCGCTGCTGGAAACTCTGCGTTGAAATACAGTCCACCCTCCGCCTGTAGTGTCCATATCACAACGCACGGTTATAGCGTTCATTCCGGATGCAGGGTAAATTTTATAAAAACCCGTGGTTGCACTTCTCATAGTTTTAATGTCTTGACAGTCACGAGGTTTCAGTCTCCGAACAAGCGACTCTTCAGTTGAATCGTTGATTAATAACAGATTGGTTAAATTTGCCATCAGTTGTTTCATTTCATTATGCACATACTCTTTAGAAACATTGTCGTTTGCAGCGCACGAACTTGCTCCGTTACTGATATTGATGATTTGAGTGCAATATTTCTCCGCCGTATCGCAGATTACATCCCGCCAAAGAAGCAGTACCAGGAAGAATACCCGATGCATGATTCTTCTCCTTGCAACCTAGGAAAACAATATCTAAATACAATTAATATACGATAATTGTATTAAACAATTTTAATAAAACAGAAACGATTACTCGAATAAATAACCTGCCTGAGGCAGAGAAATGCAAACATTATATAGTTATTTTACATACTAGAATAATTATTTTGATAATAATAATAAATATTTTTATAATAAGAGAAACAATGGTCGTCTTACCTGTTTATACATTTCACAATATTATATTATTTAACAGAGCACGAAAGAAGTTTATTCACTGTCTGAAGACACATTTATGGAAGTCATTTACAAATTCTGTTTGTGTAAGTGCCTACATGTAACTGGCTGCTGCGATTCATTGTACATAACACTTAATTGTTGCTTTTAATTTAATACTTTATGCTTAAGTGTAGAAGGATGAATGTTAAGTGTTTTGTAATTGACTGCCGCATGAGTGCAAATCCTTACTTAACACATAGGAGTACATTATCAATATAACAAAAAGCAACAGTTGTACTGGCAATGACTATATATATAAATAAGCAGTTAAGCAAACGAAAGAAGTTTTTGTTTTAATTAAATCAATAGCAATACACGTGGCATGGTATGCCCTCGGCAATAAGCAAATGGATGGACGAAACTGATAGAATGCACGTATACATATGAAACTAAAAGCGAAACATACGCCGCTGATCATGGAATGGTGTTAATCTCCAAATACGCATTGAAGGTTACATGTTCACCGCCATAAGCATACCATTGTTTGAAATGTAATTGTTTCAAAGAAGTACTGTTTAGTTTTGTAAATATTAAGTTGCTTCTACCCGGGGCTGGGCGGCGTGGGCATTGAAATGCATTTCCATTACAGCCCTGGAACAGCCAAATCAAATTGAGATTGCAATATTTCCATATTTTTCGGGTTCTGTGGCTTTCAAAGCACCATTTTCGCCTATTTTGGTATCCTGCGACTGCTTTAATAAATTTATATATATACCAACATACCAGTCTACTTTTAAATCCACGAGTCGGCAACATTGTGTAGGGTGAAAATCTGTTATCATTCGATTGAATATTGCTTGTTTTCAAAACGCAAAGTCCGAATGACATACATTTTTATATGACATCATCCGTATATCGCGCGTTGATGTTGTAAAGTTTTGCTCTTTTTACATCAGTTATATTTGGTATATTGACAAGTATGTGCTTTATATCGTGCAATGGCAATGATGTGCGCCGCATGCGTGTGACCATGGTTATTCAAACAAGCGACGCCCTTTTGAAGTCATGTTCTGAATGACTTTGGAATAATGAATGTGTTTAAAATAAAGATGCAATAACAAAAGTCTCCGTTATTTTAGACCAGCCCTCGTACATACTGGCAATCTATAAATATGGAATATTATACTAGTATGCAATCTGTAGGTTTGTATTTGTCGAGTTGGGTATGTTAACAATATCACGCGAGACCGAAGGTCGAGCGTGATTTGATTTACATAAGCAACGAGAAATAATACAAACCTACAGATTGCAAACTGGTATTGTCAGTGAAAGTATGCATTTATATACGTGACGTCTTGGCGCCACATCGCGGTTGACGTACTTTTACGTCGACGTCATTGTTATTGTTTTGGTAAAACATATTAACGCTTCAGAGTAAATGAACGTAAGGATAGTTCCTGAACACAACGCTTGCAGTTTTTACTACACCTTACTCTGTACGATATTTTTTGGTGCCTTGACCAGGATCTGATCCCCATACATGTACTTATTGTACCAACCATAGCAACCCCTATACACAATAGACTAATACGGCAAGTGTCGACTTACACATATCTACAAGGATTAAAATTAGCCCATCACGTGTCAGGAGAAGCCGTATTCACCATTTCTATGTTAATCGGCGCAGATTACTACTGAAGATAGTAGAAGACCACGTCATCAGGGGAGACGGGCCGACAGCCGTGAAGTCAAGGTTAGGATATTTGCTCTCCAGACCAGTAGTAGATCACAACTCTGACGTAACAGATCACGTGATGAATGTCAACATATCTTCCCGCACAGCAGACGAACTTTCATTAGAGCGTTTTTGGAAACTTGAAAGCATGGGAATCCTAGATCAAGTTCAGGATTCAACAGCCGTTGACTATTTACAAATTTATAAGGAAACTGCAATCAGTTTTGAAGATGGCAGGTACGTAGCTAAGTTACCATGGAAACAAGAACATCCCACATTACCTTCAAACTACACTGTCACGTACCGGCGTACTGAAAACACAATAAGATGACTGTCGCGAGAACCGAAAATGTTGCAATTATACGGTAAAATTATAGCTGACCAGAAAAGTAACGGGTTCATTGAGAAGGTCAAGGACGTCACAAACACCCACACCAGAGTACACTCCATTCCACACCATCCTGTACGTAAGCAGTCCAGCACCACCCCGATCAGGATCGTTTATGACTGTAGTTGCAGGCAGTCCCGTGATCATGCAAGTTTAAATGACTGTCTCGAATCCACACCACCAATACTTAATGACATAACATCAATTTTACTAAGATTCAGAATGCACAGATTCGCCGTCACCGCCGACATTGAAAATAAGGCTCCAACGTTTACACGTATAAACGGTAACGTTTCGATTACAGGATGTAAACGTTTACAGAATCTCGGACGGTCACGTGATTGTAAAGGCGGCAAAATATTTACTGAAAATCGGAAAAGAATCACTTAGAAAATATAAATGCTATTGTACTTTAATATGTAATTTCGTTTCGTTTATCATGGTCCATGTAAACGTTTACAAAAATTTTAAACGTTTGAGCCTTAATTGAAAAGGCCTTTCTTCAAATCGGACTCCATGAAGAAGATCCTGACGTCACTCGCTTCCTTTGGCTCAGCGATCCAAACGATCCACAAAGTCCACTGATGACTTACCGATTCATATCCGTTCTTTTCGGAGCACCGTGTTCATCATTTATACTTGGCGCTACCATCAGTAAACATCTTGAAAACAACCCGGATGTAAAAGCCTCGAAAATAATCGAACAGGATTTGTATGTTGATAATGTATTGTCAAGCTTTACGGACGAGAATGAACTCCTTCAATATTACAAAGAATCCAGACAGCTCATTTCAGGTGCAGGAATGAACCTAAGATCTTGGTCATCAAACAGTCAGGTTTTGCGACAACTTGCAGCAGACGATAACGTTCTAAATACAGACGAAATATGCAAGGAATTGGGATCCCACGTCAGACACACTCACTTTTGCACAACGGGACATTCCAATACTAGACACTGTCACCAAAAGAGATGTAATGAAATATTCTTCACGGATTTATGACCCATTAGGTCTTCTGAGCCCAGTTACCGTACGTGCCAAAATCATGATTCAAGAAATATGGAAACTAAAACAGACTGTGACAGTCCTCAACCTGAGAAATACTTAAATGAATGGAATAGACTATCCTCAGATTTAAACAGTATTCAAGAAACTTACCTCAGTAGACAGTACTTACAGACCAATCCCAGCAACCGAGAACTCACAGAACTGCACGTGTTCGTAGACGCTAGCTTTCAAGCATACGGTACAGCAGTGTACATGTGCAACCAGAATGACTGTCGACTCGTGATTGCCAAGAACAGAGTAGCGCCAGTAAAACAACTAACTCTTCCCCAGCCCGAACTCATGGCTGCTGTTGTCGGTGCCCGCTTAGCCAAACACGTACAAACCTCATTACAAATATCAAAGATCAGCATTTGGTGCGACAGTCAGATTGTACTTGCTTGGTTGTCAAGCAAGTATATTTAAATCGAAATGTAAAAAACCGCGTGCATGAAATTAGGCAACAGACCGCAGAACGCACTTTGAGATACTGTCCTACGCAAAACAACCCAGCTGATTTTTTAACAAGAGGAATTTCAGCACGAGAGTTGAGTACAAGCACTTTGTGGGAGACTGGTCCAATCTGGCTAACAAACAGTCTGCAGTGGCCAATCCAGAATACCGATTCTAGTTCAGTGCAGCAAAATGACATAGTGACTGTCTCGTCCAATCACGAGGAAGAATTTCAAGATCACGAAGGGCAACCAGTATCCGTTGCTAAGCTACAGTGTTCTGCAGACGACAACGGATTGAGAAGAATTATTGACATAAGCGGTTACAGCAAGATACATAAATTGTTACGCATCACCGCGTACGTGATAAGATTCACAACAAATGCACGAACGTCACGTGACGGCAGAAATTACGGATATCTAACGTCACAAGAAATCACTAACGCCGATAGGTTTTGGATACGTGATATTCAGCAATACTCTTTTAAGGAGGAGATTAACAGTATGAAATCAGGAAAGATTACAGCAACACTTGTGAAACAGCTACGGTTTTACTTGATAACGACGGATATGTGCGATGCGTTGGCAGAATACACAACGCACCAGTACACAAAGAAACGAAATTCCCGTAATTACTGCCACACGAACATTACTTCACACGGATGCTTATTCAAGCGACACATGAATGTCTTCTTCATACAGGTGTTGGGTCCGTAGTTACATAGTTGAGACAACAATACTGGATTCCATCCTTCCGGCGATGCGTGCAGTCAGTATTAAGGAAGTGCGTCATATGCAGACGAGTCTCTGGACGACCATATGCAGCTTCAGATGCCCCACCCTTACCGAAAGACGGAGTAAATGACACAAAACCATTCAGAGTTACAGGAGCTGACTTCATAGGTGCGTTTAATGTTCGTGGGGATGAAAGAATTCCAAGGCATATATCTGTCTTTTCACTTGCGCCTCTACTCGCGCAATCCATTTTAAGGTAGTTCCGGATCTTTCAGCAACCTCATTCATTTAAACGTTCAGGCGTTTCTGTAGCAGGACATCGGTTCCGGAAATCATAATGTCCGACAACGCCACAACCTTCAATGCAGCTTCTAGACAGATACAAGCGATGCAGATCGAACCGGAAGTACATAACAGCCTTAACATCCGGGGAGTTGACTGGAAGTTCATCCCAAAGAGAGCTCCGTGGTACGGCGTTTGGTGGGAGCGTCTTAAAGGAAAGGAAACGCTAACGAAAGTTCTCGGCCGTCCGTACGTTAATTTCCAAACTTTATGTACTGTTGTTAGGGAGATTGAAGCTGTTCTTAATGACAGGTCGCTTACGTACGTATGCTCGGATATTTCCGATCCAGAACCGTTAACTCCATCACATATGATATATGGCAGACGAATTACCACACTGTTATATCATGACCCCAACAACGCAGATACTACCAGCATAAGCATCAGCAATCATCAAATTATAACAAAACAGGCCAGACTACAACGGAAACTCATTGATGACTTTAACCAACGATGGCGGAGGGAGTACCTTACAGAACTTAGACAACATCATCAAGCGACGGGAAAAATATGCAGAACATTTCCGTCGGTGACATCTTTCAAGTGCACGATGACGGGCCTAGACTACGATGGCAGCTAGCTATCATAGAAGAACTCATAACAGGAAAAGACGGTTTACACAGGGCAGCGAAAATCCGCACGTGTCGAGGACATACAACGATAGTTAAACTGTGTCCACTCGAGATTGTGCATCAGACCAGTGACATTTTAATTACAGTGATCAATAATGTTGTGACTTTAAAGTGATAAGTTTTATTTACATAAATAACAATAGTTCACATACCTATTCTAGTTTGAGGTAAATTCAGGGACAGTTCGTGAAATTTTAAATTATATTCTTTCTTTGTGACAAAGTGAATTAACAGAGACTTTATACTTGAAAATATGAGAAAATAATTATATTACATTTCGTGGCTCCCAGAATGTCAGTGAAAGTATGCATTTATATACGTGACGTCTTGGCGCCACATCGCGGTTGACGTACTTTTACGTCGACGTCATTGTTATTGTTTTGTTAGAACATATTAACGCTTCAGAGTAAATGAACGTAAGGATAGAACCTGAAAACAACGCTTGCAGTTTTTACTACACCCTAACACTGTACGATAGGTATAATGTTCCTTTTATTATATACCCTTATTTTCACTCCCAATTAAATGAGCACTAAATCAATAATGAATAGTGCAATGTGATGTAAGCAATTACGTCACAAAAAACATAAATCTCTATTTCATCGAACAAACGTTTACATTTTCAAGCGCCATGATCGATTCTGTCAGATAAAGAATTATTTAACTTTTAAATCTTGAAGTACTAAAAACAATAAAACCAAAATTTGGACAAGATGCTGGAAGTGTTTACCGTGGTATTCGATATGTAACAACCAGGATTTGAAAGTGTTTCATTGTCATACCACAGCAAGGAGCTTTGTTTCCATTAAATCATAGGGTCAGACTTTAAACAGAAAACAGGAAGGATTGTTGCAAATGGATATTTAAATTGCTATTGTTGAACGGTATATAAACTTCTTCGCTCCTAAAAAAGTAGTCTGTTGCTTGTTCTATTTATATTCGCAATGATTATGTGTTAATTTTACTTTCTTTCACAGTTTTTGACGATTTCATATTTATGATTCAAAAATATTGTCTGATAACATGCTGTGCGGAAAATAAGCTGATTTACTTGTAATCAAAATCAAACTATGAAATTCTACTATTTTAAGTGTTTTTAACTTAAACCTAAAACACGATTAAAATGATTGAATACGAACATTTTATATACTTTTTTAATCGTTTTCACATAAATATGGATTTTATCGCGTTTTTGACCAGACTAATTCAGATCCAAATCAACTGACACATGACAGCTTCTAGCCCTGCAATTCCCTGCAATTCCCCCCCCCCCCCCCATCCTCCCAAAAAAAAAAAAAAAAAAAAGAAGGTTGATCGAATAGTCCTGATAAACGTTATCATCACTGCATGACATCGGTAACGGGTTACTTTACTGATAACAGTACTGACTCAATGTACGGGGAGACTTTTTACGGCCGTCACACTGCACAAATAGCGCTGCTGTGAATTTCAAATGATAGTGTCTCTAGCTTGGAGCAAAGTGAATATGTAGATCATGGTCAGACTGCACATGCATGTCCGCTAATCTGGATCAACACTGTTCCCCTACAGGATGACACCAATATCCCACTGGGTAAATGGTTAAGGCGATCAGGTTTGTGTTTAACGAGTGTGAAAAGAGAAGAAATTGACAATGCCTTTTATTTCTACACTGTGTAGTTAAATCTCCGTTATAAATCTCCGTTATACTCTTTTGGGAAATACATAGTCCACTGTCGTGTAACAGCTGCCCTGTACCAAATAGTGGGTACCCTATGGCGATCCGCAAGATGGCGACCAGTTAAGCGACGAAAAGGTATGTGCTATTTTGTTTCCAATTTGTATGCATATTGTAAGGTATAGACTTGTTTACTTGGATCATATAATGAAGAGGATTTTTGATTGATTAAATGATTGCTTGTTTTATTGCCCGTGTGTCTGTTTGACCCTGTAATTGATAAAAATAAATGACCTTATTGGCTATTTCAAAATTGAAGCGAGAGCGACGACTGATTTCAGCTTTTTATTCTATGACAACTTTGTTGTTCTCGTAGAATCGATATCCATTTGAAGCGCCTCTAATTGCCTTTCTTGTGGTATAACTATTAAACTGAACAATTATTTTGTTTTTAAGAAAATGCGATTCAAACAAATTGTTGTTGGTACCCTGTACCGCCCCTCGGATTGTCGAAAAAGGTACCCTGTATGGTCTACTTTTCCATAAAACAGCTACCCTGTAGAACTCATTTCTTCATCTTTGTATGACCAATTTGTACGTGGCATATTGTATATCTATAAATGTTATCTTTACCACTGGCCGTTCATATATGCAGCCGGAAACACTGAAGTTGTGTTTCTGTTCATTGTGCCATGTAATTGTTACAAATATAATCCTTTTTTAACTCAAGTTCTCTCTTCCTCTCTATTAATACACTATTATAGACCGTTGAAACAGGTGTTCAGCGAAAACCTTTTATCATAATCTTGATATAGCGGGCGGGCGAATGTCCACTCAATAACTTGAGTTTGCTTTGGCCTACGCCAAACTTTTGTGTTGGTCGTTTATTTGAAGACTACCCAGATGTGATCAAGGTGAATGACTACTGGTGGGCGGTATTACTGGTATATTGCGATTCGAGTCCTTGGCGATACGCTATATCGATAGGGTCTCCTGGAGAAAACTGTTTCCCTTGAACGTAAGCGGAAAGTTCAGCAATCTTCGGGTCATGCTATGTTTAGGCTATTTAAATCTAGTCATTAAAACCCCAATTTGCTTCGAAGATAACTTTGACAACTGTTCTACAATACTCACACTAGTTAATAACGTTTCATTTACCGATAGTTAACTTCGGATGCATGCGTAAGATCGCAAAATGTACCGCGGTACGTATCGTGATACGGCAGGCCTAGCATGACCCAAAGATTGCTGAACTTTTCGATTACGCTCAAGAGAAACAGTTTTCTCCACAGATGGTCAACATTCAACCTTTTTATTTGCAGACAACAACATTGGATAAGTCTTCGCAAATGAGTTGTTAAATGTGTAGTTCCACCTGACCACTTGACCGAAATTTTACAAGTAAAACCAGCTACATTTTCCTATATTCTAAAAAAGTCTGAGAGGATTTGGAAATTATAGGACCAAAATGCTTCCAAACTGGAGCTTTTCCTTCTGGATCTTTATCTGGATCATTGAGTACCCGCCCTTTGGCTTTGCAATGCTATTAGATTCTTATGTTTTATATGTTTGTGTGCTTTTTCTTTGCAACATTGTTGAGCCAATAAGTGAGTTGTTTCACCAAGACAACTTGTATTTCTTTTGTGATATGAGAACCTGTTGGGGCAAGTGTGAGGTTGGTGCACCCTAGAACCTGGTTTAAACCCCCAGTGGCAATTTGATTTGCCACTGACCGTTCCAAGGCGGTAACCCATCGGGTTCTCATTTTTGTAATTGTTAGTTGTGTCTCTTTTGAAACTGATCATTTTATTAACCATGCTCTCTCCCTCTCTTCTTCTTGACTGTGTGGGGAGGCTGTTTTTTCTGAATGTGGCGATTCCTGATATGCATATTTCACCATTTTACGATTCGCCCGGCGTGTCTCCAGTTGCGATGCAATGGTAAATTTGGAAGAAAGTTATTGCCGGTATCGCCGTACTATTCCGGGATCTGGTACATTCGCTGTTAAAATTATCGACATTTAAACTTATGTAAATCAAGGAAACAGATCAATTTACGGATATTATTAAGTAACGTTCAACAAGTTTAATAATTTGGCTACAATTTATGGACTTTTTCGAATTTTCCCGATCATACTGGTACATGTTTTAGGAGACCTTATCGATACAGCGTATCGCCAAGGACTCGAATAGCAATATACCTGTAATACCGCCCACCAGTAGTCATTCACCTTGATCACATCTGGGTAGCAGTCCCGAGTAGTCTTCAAAAAAACTACCCACACAGAAAGTTTGGCATAGGCCAAAGCAAACTCAAGTTATTGAGTGGACGCGTCCGCCCGCCGAATCAAGATTATGATAAAAGGTTCTCGTTGAACACCTGGATCAATGGCCTATAATAGTGTATTAACAGTGAGGAAGAGAGAACTTGAGATTATATTTGTAGCGATAACATGGCACAATGAACAAAAACACAACTTCAGTGTTGCCGGCTACATATAGGAACGACCAGTGGTAAAAAAAACATTTATAGATATATAATATGCCACATACAAATTGGTCATAAAATGAAGAAGAAATGAGTTCTACAAGGTAGCTGTTTTTATGGAAAAGTAGACCATACAGGGTACCTTTTTCGACACTAATCCAACGACCATACAAGGTACCCTCTTATAATCTCAGGGGCGGTACAGGGTACCAACAACAACTTGTTTGAATCGCATTTTCTAAAAAAAACAAAATAATTGTTCAGTTTAATAGTTATACCACAAGATAGGCAATTAGAGGTGCTTCAAAGGGATATCATATATTACGAGAACAACGAAGATGTCATAATAAAAAGCCGAAATCAGTCGTCGCTCTCACTTCAATTTTGAAATAGCAATAAGCTCATTTATTTTTATCAATTACAGGGTCAAACAGACACACCGGCAATAAAGCAGGCAATCATTTAATCAATCAACAAGCCTTTTCATGATATGATTCAAGTATGAAAGTCTATACCTTACAAAGTGTATATAAATTGGAAACAAAATAGCACATACATTTTCGTCGCTTAACTGGTCGCTATATTGCGGACTGCCACAGGGTACCCACTATTTGGTACAGGGCAGCTGTTACATGACAGTGTAGTCGCGGAAGTGATTTTAATTATTATGTTGAATAAGATCAGCGTTCATTTGCATTAAAAATTAAAATAATATTTTAATGTGTGTTTTCGATACCCCTGTCATATTTATGAAAACAGTGTATGCATTGAAATCTCGTACATCGTTACGACTTCGAGAAGCGAACTAAATGCGAAATATTATTATAATATCAATTTCACTGAGTTGTTACAATTATTATGTTAAACCGGAAAATTTAGTTAGATTTGAAATTACACTTTTGAAACAGGGATAAGATACAAAAATAGGAAATATGATTTGCTAGTTTTATCGCAGATATCCAAAATTTAAAGCAAAAATACAACAAATTAATGCAGTTTTAATAACTACTACAATGAGTTCCTCAACAATAGGTTTTTAAGATTATGAAATGTTTAGGTTTTAACATATATTATGGTAACCACAAAATGTACTTAACACGCTGGGCATTTTCCACTGTAGAATGAACATATGTGGGAGATTTTCTTTGAAGTATTTTTTTCTTAAGATAAGCTAATTCTTTTAAATTAGTGAAATGTTAAAGATATAGTGGGGAAAATATTGATTTAAAATGGGAATATTAACAAAAGAAAATTTTTAAACGACACTTTTTGTGGTCGTGTCTATGATATAATTATATCTAGGTATGAAAAATATTTGGCAATATTTTCATTATTTTATATGATAAAAAAAATGCCTGGCTTATTTCTGTCTTGAATATGTTTTGCCCACGGACAGTAGCTAGAGTTAACCTGAGAGAACAAAACTATGTCCTCTTCGACATGATTTCACACAACAGTTTATATGACCAATCTACCAATTTATTGATTATATCTTTTCTGCGCCCGACCCTGTTTTACGGTCGGACGTCTATGACGTATTAGAACGTGCAGAAATTTTGAGCTCCCAAAACCCTGATTTCTTGTCGGACACCCGTAACTTACAAATACGTATGCTTTTTTCACGATTTTTATACCCGTAACGTAAATCTGCGTAACAATTTTAAAATATTCGTCGATAAGCGTTTGTTTGAATAAAGCATATACTCTTTTATCCGTTATAGGTATTCTATCTTTTAATGAATCCGGAATTTTCAACATGGTTAGAAACCCGATTAATCAACGGTAAAACACGTTATTTAACGTTACGGTCTATTTTCTGTTAAAAGGGGTGAATATGCATTATCAAGAATAGTTCGTTAAAATCCCGAATCTCAACGCTCTGTTACATAATGGGTGAAAACAAATAAAAAATTCGGGTTATCGCTAAAAGACTGTAAAGGAAAATTCCGTAAATCAATTAATCTTATTAACAGTCATTACTTTTTATTCCATTCCAAAAAATGTCATTTTTAAGTAATTACTAGGTAGATATTGGTATTTTTTAAAATAATGAGTACAATGTAACTGTTTTGGAGCCACTTTTTATTTTTCCATTAAAAATTGAAAAAACAGCAACACTGTTATTAGATTTTTTTCTTAAAATTTGACTTCTTAAATTCGCTAATTTTCGTATCAGATTATCAAAGTCACATGTAAACAATTTCTTACTACATGATATTTTAGAGAAAATATGTAATGCATTTAAAGGACAAATAGTGTAAAAATACTGATGAGTCCGTGTTCTTCTAAATAGCCACCAAATTAATGACTTTTTGATAAAAAGAAATAAATTTCGACGGGTTTCCGACGAAAAAACAGTGTCGGGTTGTGAAAAGCGATTTTTTGATACATTTAATACAGTCCTCCAGTAAATAAGGGTAGGGTTTTGAGAAGTCAAAATTTTGTCACGTTAAAATACTTTTTGGTCGTGGAAAGGACATGTAGTACATAAAAGAAAAAGTAAACATTCAACGAGTGGTTAAGATTAATGTCTACTGGGTTTATTGAGATAACACTAATGCCATGTCTTCATTGAACGTATCATTTCTTGTTATTGTTTTTAACACTTAACACTTAAATTTTGGAATATTCAAAGACATCGGTAATGTTGAAGCACACAAAACTATTTTCAATACTTCCTGTTTTTTTGAAATATTTAAATATCACAGTAGCATATTCTACACAGTGTGACAGTCGTAAAATGTTTCCTCGTGCAATTATTCACTGATATTATCAATGTCGTGGTTCAAAGGTCATTCAACACGATTTTTATTTTCACGAGGCTGTTTTTTACATAATATAGGAATGTCGGTACTATAAACTAATGGAAATTGTTTGCTGATTGTATTGCCGATTCCCAGATTTAGTTCAGAAATACTGATGCAGTTTAAAATTACTTCTGAAACAAGGTATTGGTCAACGAGTATTTAATAGAGATTTAATTTATAAACTAAAGAAAACAAAAGCAATATTGATATCTCTATAATTATTTGTAAAGACGATCTGTAAATGCAAAAAGAAAGGTTACAAACATGATATTCTATAGCGCTCAGACATGCTTGGAGATTAACTGACCCTTCTACAGCTTACAACTATGCTTACCTGTTTGATTGCAAGTTGCAGGTGTTATATTGGATTCTTATGTTTATTTGTTTGTATGATTAAGCATGCAAAATCGTCGAGTTGTATGGGGATATTTAACCAAGACTACATGTACTTGTTTGTTCATATGAGAACCTTTTGGGGGCAAGTGTGAGGGCGGCGCACCCTAGAACTTTTTAACCCCCCCCCCTCCACAAGTGTCAGTGTTTCCGATGATCGTTCAAAGGCGACAACCCCTCTTATATTTACTTTCGTTTATTGGAATTTGGTGTTTATCTTAAGTTGATCAATTTATAAACCATAATCACCTTTCCTCTCTACATTATGGTTTCCACGTAATGTAGACTTGCATATTTGCAGCAACGTTCTTATATTTATTTGCTGTTTCCTTTTATGCTAGCTGCTCAAGCAAACTTTAAGTATTGTTTCTACAACGACTATGAAAATTACATTTCTTGCTGGACGGGATGCTGTGGTAACGACCACTATCGATACTGTTGTAATGACTATCGTGAATACAGCTCGTATGTTCGTTTTCAAATTATGTTTTTGACTTTCTTTTCTTTATAAAATGTATATCACCTACGATCGTTTTTAAATTATGCTATTGACTTGCAATCCTTTATATAGCACGTATGTTCTTTTTAGAATAATGTTTTTGACTTGCTTTTCTTTATATAGCGCGTATGTTCTTTTTCAAATTATGTTTGTTGGACTTGCTATATTTTAAGGGGTCGCAAACATTGTAAATGGCGAAAACTGGCTAAAATTTCAAAAATGAATTTTGGGGGAAATACTTATTACCACCTAGATTTTAGTAAAGAAATGTATTTAACTAAGGATGTTGTTAATATTTGCAAGCTCAATTTAGTCTTATTCATGTTCTTATTACCAAGCACATACTAAAACAAAAGAAAAACGGTTTGCATGAGAACTCTGAAATTTATGAACAATATACCAAGCAACTCATACCTGAAATAAGTATATGCTTGTCTACAATGTTAAGTGCCAGTTCGTCAAAATAACCTAAGGGTTTTCACGAAATTCAAGAAAAACTTACTTCCTGGTTCAAATCGAAAGTAGAATTAACTTTCGTTTTAAACCAGGAAATAATCGCCAACAGCCATTCGAAAACGCCATACTGTCTCGAATTCTTCTAATTATTGCTGTATTTATGAGAGTATTTATGTGTGTAAATAAAAGGACTGAATTGATATTTGATAGGGTTTATTGGGGCATACATGAAAATCAGTTCGATTGTTTCGGGCTTCACACATTTTGAACACAATGAAAACCATTTAATATCGATGCAATCCTTTGTTAATTTTGCAGACGTGCACCTATTGGCGCATCGTATTACAGAGGTCCTAATATTTTCCTAATCATAGGAGCGGTTATTGGTAGTGCTGTATTCTTACTCATTGTTGTATCGGTAATTGTTGTTGTTCGTTCCCGCTGTAGAATGACCAATAGACCAGCTGGTCAGGTCCAGCAAACGACCATTCCGATGGCAGGCAAGTACATGTTTGTTCACTCTGTAAGTTTTATATCTGATTTGAATCTAAATTGCATTTGAAAGTCTGAGTTTGAAATAAAAGGTTTTCCTTTAGTTTTGTGTTTGTTAAAATCATATTCTACAGTTAATGGAAGGTAATCTGCAGGTTCTATCCTATCGATAAATGGAAACGTCTTAGACTCATTCAAATCATTTAAGTTGCTGGTCCGGGGATAAAGCAGGAAACAACTCTTGGTCCCACATTCTAAGTCTGTAGTTATTTCAGTTGATAAAAAGACAACAAATGAGCCGGCTAGTACTTTACGCATGATTTTAGAATGGTCTTACGTTTCTCACAAACACATTGGGAGTTAATTTACCTGTAATATAGTATATAAAAGCATAATTAAGCTGACGACAGGTACAAAATAATATTTTTGTTACAAGTTTAATAGTTACGTTTAAAACAGCCGTCGTTAATTATTGTGCAAATGTAATATACAATCTGCTGTTATAAATGGAGGATCTTTTTTTCTCCAAGGAGGATTTATTGCTCTCCATATTAATATTTTCGATTTTTTTAAAGTATTTTTTTTTGTTATTTTATATTACAACTTGAAATTCAAAGGTCAGTTTTTAAGGGTAGAGCGTCGGACTCCTGATCCGGAGACTGCGGGTTCGAGTCCCACCAGGGAGGAGGTTCGTCTGCAGTTTCCCCAGTCCACATTCGGCTCAAGTACTGGTTTGAAACCCAGGAAGCAGGAAGCAGTCATCGAGCGTGATTAATATATTATATTAAGTTGGAATAACTTGTTTCACAATCGATGCAAAAAAAATAAGTTTAAACTAACTTGAAATTCCCTGTTCAGAGGATCAGTATGTTTTTGACGTATATCAAAACATGGTTTGAATAAATTTATTAATTTCGAAATTTTTTTTAAAAATGTTCTCAAGAAACACAATATGTTCACTAAAACACAAATATTTATTCCCAACGTTTCAGGGGGATAAACCCCCCTTCTTCAAGGGGCTTTTACATGGAAATGCTAAATGTTTACATATTATCACTTTGTAAATGCAACATCAGCGACGTTACACATTCATGACGTCATTGACGTCATACATTTTGGCATCAAAATTAAACACATGTAACATTATATAAGTGGTGGCTATTGGTCACACAAATTACATATCTATATATAATAATAATAATAATTATTATTATTATAATTATTATTATCATCATCATCACATTAAATATTATACTAATAATAATAATAATATATAGGTGTATATAGATCTATATAATATTTTTTAAAATTAAGTTTTACAGCCGTTTTGTCAAAATCTCAAAACGTCATATTTTTATTCAAAATTTAGAAAATGATAGCTAATTGCTGACAGAGCAGATACAGGTACCGATAAACTTTGTCTGGTTGCTTTTGTATTCAGTATTGTACGCGTAGACGAAACACCAACACTATTTTCAAGCTCTTGACGCTTATTTGTAAATAAGAGATTTGATGTTTATAAATATTGATATACCCCAACATGAATAACAACAAGAGGCACTCTTTACTATGCTTTACGAATTATTAGTGAGTCACAAACCATTGATGAAATTGCAATCAGTCCATTAGATTTGTTCAACTAAAACAAAAAAGTTTAACGTAGATAAGAAAATTATATATGAGTAAACAGAAATTGAAATTATTTTTACTCATAAATTTGTTTTCAATAGAATCATACCTATTCATAACCGTATCTCGTATAACCTCCATCATCATTAACAAACAAGTTATCCAGAAATTCCATACTAATTTTGCAGTGGTGGCTGCTGATAAAGCTTATAAAAATGTTTCCACAGTTATTTATTGAATATTCTAACAATATTTGTTGGTAAAAGTTCTTAAATGTTGATTTTATTTGAGAAAGAAATGTTTGTGTGTGCACACTTTCTAAATGTCAAATAAAACATTTAAGCTAAACCAGACATTTATTTACAGTTGAAAACGCAAAGTCTCCAAAGCAGCATAATGTTATTCCGTTCTAGTTTTCTTTTCATTCAACATTTTCTTAACTTTGTCGATATGTCTTGTTTCTTTGTTAATTATTCTTTTATTTCTACATAATAACTACCTCAGATGTGAAGTTGGTATTCTTAGATTGTGGTTTTAATCCAGCTGAAATCTTAATTTTTTTATATGTTTATATTTTTAAAATGATCATTTTAAGTACTAGGTGTTTGTCTCTATTTTATCATGCTATCTAAATGATTGCATTGGTTTTTGATTTCTGATTTATTTTTTATTGATTTGGTGATATTTTCTTTTAAAACATTGAGTGTTAATTTGTTGATATTTAAGGACTAGAATTGTGTTCTGAACTCCATACATTAGGCCAAATTTAAAAGTGGCCTACATTAGAGACATTATTATTCTTGTAGCAATATTCTTAACCTATGACATTAGGGTACCTTAATAAAAAACTATAAGCTCTTGCTACAGGAAAATGTATCTATCTAAGAATCAAAATCTGTACATGAGCTGACATATTATGTATAAAATGAACAGTATCACGTCATTACACAACTATACGATTTCTAATAAATATCTGTCATCTTGAATAAACCCGGGATTTAGTGAATTTCAAGAAATTCCTCTATTACCTGAAATCTCAAATTTTGTTAATCAAAATGCAATGTTTAAAGTTTCGTGCTTTTTATCAAAAAGTGAAGCATTTTTCCGTTAGGCGCACTACAAATATAAATTATTATGAAGTCCGGTAACAATATCATGGAAAAGTAATGTGCAAAAAAGACATTGTAAAATGAAGTTCCGCCTACTGCTGAGCGAACCCGTGGACAGCGACTAGCCATTAACAACAATACGTCATCAAAATTTATAATAAAATCTATTTTCATGTCCATTCAAGTCCTCATCGGCTTATAACTTTTGAATCAAATATAGGCGATAATATTTATCAGAATGTATGTTAAACTCCATATAATTTTATATTTATTGCAGTTTACAGCAGTCAGGTTCCGCCCCCAGGCTACGGTCAGGTTGCATATGTAAACGGCGCAGTTTCTTCTTAAATTCTGACGGAAAATGTTCAACCAGGAACCGCCCAGAAATGGGAAGCCGGGATCACTGTAAATGAACGAACATCACCATAATATAATAACACGTATGCTGATAAAGCAATAGGCTCTAATTATTTAAATCATTCATTGCACGTATAAAACACGGCGTCACTTTGACATTGACATGTATGGCCGAGACTGAGAAAATAGGGCCAAATGAATAAAAAGTGTTTAAAGCGTTTTCTGAAATAATGAAGTATATTTAACAAACATGGAATAATTTAAGGCATTTTTAAAGATAAAAATGTTTTAAAACAACCATTGTCATCATTCAAAATGACATTTGTGATTTCAAAACACAAAATATTCAAGTCATTCTATCTCACTTTGTAGACTGCAATTTTGCATATGCATGTAATTGTTTTCTGACGTTACCACATAACACAGTCTATAACACATTTTATTTCAAGAACATTGCTTATTTTAAAATTATTGTAATTTTAAAGTTTTTTTATAGGATCTTATTTTGAGAAACTGAACATACTTTTTTCGATGATTCAGTTTTTAGAGTGTAAAAGAGAAAGTGGTTGATATGGTAACATGCTGTATTAATATAAGGACTTGACAGAAATGTGTTCATGAATATTTTTTGCATTGCTCTTTACAATACACATGATGTTTACTTTTACCAGAATTCAGATTTTTTTAATTTAAATTAAATATCTTTTAAGTTTCGCTGCTCAATTTTTCCCATATCTTCAGTCATAGTTACATATCATACAAGTAAAATGTATTCTTTTCTCAATCCGGGACAGTTTTTGTACATTACAAAACAACATAGAAAGGTTTTTTAAATCACATAAAAAGTTTAACTCACAGTATAACTTAACTGTTTGTATTATTTTTATTGTCTTTATTCACAAACATTGACAGAAAGTGTGATAATCCATTTGTTTCGATTGTTTGGTTCAAAAATACATTTTTAAAAATAATCAGATTGTGATAATATGTTTAAGGTTGACAGTATACAGACTTAGTTCTTCCGTCAAGAATGCAGTTTTTACCATGAGGAAAATAACTTAATTAAACAAATTTAAGACATTAAGTAGTCAGTTATTTTAATTTATTTTACAAAATGTAAAAGCACACAATTCTATTACTTGCATCGCGATATAAAAATGAAGATCTTTATATTAAATTTAATAAATGAAACATGATTTAAATATCAAAAGAGTTGAGTTTATTGTAGCCATAATTATATTATATGTGATAAATAAAGATTGTATTTGTTATCAGTTGGTCAATTAACAATTACTTTTATTTAATGTTTTTTTAACGCAGGGGTAGGTGTTTTAGAAAACATGTTTCAATAATGGTTTGAGCAAGTGATTTCAGTTAATTGTAGTTTAATCTAGTAGTTAATTTGATTTTCATTATCAAGTGCATCGGAATGCAGTTGGTCCAGCCAGTAACATGTTAGATTAGAGCCATGTACAATGAAGCTAGGTTGCCTTTGTGTAGAATATGTGTTAAATATATTTAAAGAATGCTCATTGCTGTGTTCGTTTTTTTTATTCTCATTTCATAAAGAAGTCTCATCAAACTGTATCTTTCACTGTAATTTGCTCAAAATACCATACGTCGAATTAATATCCTGTAAGAAAAGGTTAAACTGTGGTGCTTGTCAACGCTAAGCTCAGACGTTTTCAGTAAATGAACATCACGAGACAAACTTTGAAATCAAACTTCCAAGCACACATTTAATTTCCGGAGCATATCTTAGTTCAACAAGACTTTACACATGCTTACCTGATCTAAGTTGGGTTTAACGTATAAGAAACATGACCGAACCTTATAATCCGATGTCACGCACACTTTAACACTCTTACGCCGAGAGCGACATTTATGTCGCTCCCGTATAACGGCGAGAGCGATATTAAAGTCGCTTATCGGCAGAGACCGAGAGCGACACATTTGTCGCTTTTTAAATACAATGATATTGAAATGCAAATAATGTATATTCATCGTAATATTTTTGGATAGTTGTTAGATTTTATTAACAAATGGCGCGCCATGATTGCATGTAAACACATTTTCCTAAAAATGACGTCATTAAAAAAACTACGCCATTTTCGTGGTCGCTGTTGGCGTCAAATGTTCGATGTCGTTACGGCAGTCGCGTCAAGACATCGATTGCATGGTAAAAATTTTACCATCCGGATGTGCGAGTTCTTAACCAAGATCTTATATTTCATTGTCTAACACATAGGAAATGTTATAGCTAAATGTTGTAAAAGGTTTATAGCTGAAGATTAAATTTCCGTGAAAGCAAGAACAGTCGGCCTAGGCAAAGAGTTCCTATTTAAGCATTTTCCAGAAATGTTACATGTACCTTATCTATTTTACGAACTATAATAAGTTAGTAATGCGAATTATTTATAATTCGATTAAATTAAAACTCATCAACTTTGATGCATTTTACGATTTCATACATTATAGAATATTATTTAGTCCCGGATAAACAAGCCGACGGATTGGATACATATCATTTCGTATACACAACAGAGTGATTAGGGTTGTAAAACAAATGCTGTACATGTATAAATATATGTCAGGTGTATGCAAATTACTCTATTGAATCTATAAAAAATTATTTATGAATAAATCTTACAAAAATTACGAGTTGTTTGAAATGATAAAATACACCGCATGCTTTAATTTCACGGGAATATTTCAAACCTTTTTTAGTTTTAAATGTATATATACAATACATATGCTTTCAGAAAACTTAAGTAACTTTTTTCGGACGAAACATTTCCATGACTTATTTAAGTTATTTTCAGCATTTTTGTGAGCAATTTAAATGAAGTCCCTTATATGACAAAAAGGAAAAAGTACCTGGTCACGCGGGTGGCTAGTTTTTCAATCGGGTGGCGGGATGCGGATTGTGGAAAAATAAAAGGTGATTGATTAATGTATCAAGGGTTTGGATGTTTACTTATTGATTAGTCGATAGATCGACAAGTCAATCATTTGATAAATCGATTACAGTACTGTGAACGTTTAAAGTTACAAAATTTGCGTGTATCGTGCGTGCGTTAAACGTGTATCGTGCGTCCGTTTATCGTGTATCGTGCGTCCGTCTATCGTCTATCGTGCATCGTGCGTCTAATCGTCTAACGTACATCGTGTAACGTGCATCCGTTTGTCGCATATGCAAATTTAATCATTCGTCGAATATTTTGATAGCATTTTCATTTTTTAGAAATCTCTAACACGAAATATATCTATTGATAGTATCGGTATGTATATACACAGTGTGTGACAGTCTACGTTATTAAGGTTTGGATTTTAGACCACTCCCGTCAACAACAACAACAAATAAAAACAATGGAGTGTCTATTGCTACGTACGTGTCAAAAGACAATATTCTTACTGACACGGAAGTGAAAATGTTAAAATAAAATCGTGGATATTTTAGTGGAAAATACATTCTGGAAATTGTTAATTTAGCATCGTTGTTAAGAATGTATTTCTCTTTTAACAATGACGCTGTTGTCTTAGATCTTAAGCTGAAATGGAACTGGACTAGCGAATGAACTGAAACGATTTGACAGATAGGAAAAGTCCTGGCACAGTGTTTATGAATTACTTGCTGCATTGTATATCAAATCAAGGCATCTTATAAAGCTATGCAGTGAAGCCAGTGATAATCGTCTGGATCAACAAACAAACTGAAGTGTCAAGAGCTGTGTGCCATTTGGAACCGTAATTACCCACCACACCAGTTGAAAAATTATGTGTCTTGACAATTTAAAAAACGGATATTAAATAAATGAAACAATTTGATTTTTCCACGACTCCGTCCCATTCTTGTCCCTGGATCATCATATCAAACAGATAATTCCATTATTTGATAAACCGGGGGAAAACATGTCAGACAGTCTTGTTACAACCGAAGAATTATTCAAGTACGTTTATATGTAAACATTATAAAATACATGCCAGTAACTGTTTTATCCTCTCCTCGTGTTTTTTTATATTATTTTACAGGTTTTAAGGAATAAAAACAGGCTGATAACATTAACTGAGGTCAGAATCTTACAAAAATGACAAAAAAACTTAACTTGGATATTTAAAACAACTAAATGGGAAAACAATTTCAAACGACTCTTGTCGCGACAAGTTATTTATTTATCATAAAAAATAATAAAATGATTTTGACAAATATTTTTCAGGCAAAAAGTATTCCAATTCATTTGCAAAGAATGAGAGAAACATACTAAGATGCAAAATCCTTAAAAACATTTGAAAACTATCAAATCATTATATAAAACATGCCAGTAACTGTTTTCTCCTCTCCTTATGTTTTTATATTATTTTACAGGTTTTAAGAAATAAAAACAGGCTGATTACATTAACTTGGGCCAGAATCTTACTAAAATGACAAAAATCTTAACTTGGATATTTAAAACAACTAAATGGGAAAAACAATTCTAACGACTCTTGTCGTTACAAGTTATTTATCATAAAAATAAAAATATTGATTTTGACAAATATTTTTCAGGCAAAATGTATTCCAATTCATTAGCAAAGAATGAGAGAAACATATTAAGATGCAAAATCTTTAAAAAACATTTAAAAACTATCAAATAATATGTGTTCCTGACCAGCTGCATTTGTTAACCCTTGAACATTCATTTACACTAATCAAAGGACATATGTATGGATATTTATATAAAATATCAACCATTTTCACTCAAGTGTGGTTCATTTTGTATAGTTCTACATGTTAAAAAAAATAGAATATTCTTAAAACACTTACTGGGGTCAAAATGCTACAAAAATAACAATAACAATAAAGTTAAGTTACCTCAGATATTAAAAGCTACTTGTTGGGGAAAAAACATTCCAAACGTGTTTATCGCGATAAAATTTTTATCACACAAAATGATATCATGACTTCGACAAATAAGTTTGGGGCATATTGCATACCAATAAATTTGGGAATAATGCCTGAAATATATTTACATGCAGAATCATTGAACACATGGAAAACTGTCATATTATTTGTGTTGTAGACCACTATCATTTTGTTTGGCCTGAAATTCTTCTGATTGCTTATCCAAAATTATGTCTATTTCCATGCTCATTCATTCCATGATATTTTTTATTTAATCATCAGTTTAAAAACTATGAGAATTATCCATTACAGTCATGAAAATATATCATCCGTGAATCCAGTTACAGTTTGCGTGTATAAATCACAGTCTTCACTTAAAGTAAAAACTCCAAGGTTGTTGTTGTTTCAATTATCAGCAAAGACAATTAATTGAAAAGATGATTAATATATCAGCGATACTCACGTTCGTAGTACGAATTATACTTTGATTTGCATTGCGAAAAGATCATTTTCGTTAAATTTAGATCGACGCACCGCCATTTTTATGTCAAAAACGTGTATCGCATATCGTGCAACGTCTATCGTGCGTCTATCGTGTATGGTGCGTCCGTGTATCGTTTAACGTGCGTCCGTCTATCGTGTATCGTGCGTTTCGTTTGTAACCTAAAACGATCACAGAACTGTAACCAATCAATCAATTTATGATCAACTAAATAATCGATCAATCATACAATCGATCACTTATTAATACTGCGCACAAATTGTTTTAATGATGATAAAAGAAAGAAGATGATGCACTGGGATAGTGAAATTGTGTACATCGGTACACGGGTGCTGTAACTGGTAAATCTGTCTCCGCCGGTACTTTCTTAAAGACCGGTTGTCGGCTTGTGTTTCCGATCAAAAACATACTATACGTATGCTCTGTTTCAGAGTACGTATGTGCTTCATAGCAATAGTTTCTTCAAACACAAATCTCGGAGAAAATTGTAAACATAAAATATAAATATATGCAATGTACTAATACTATAATTATCAATTTTAACAAAAAGTAAATGATGATACACTTATGACGCTTGAACATACCGCATCAAAATTAATAGCGACGTTAACTTTGGCGCTCCGTAACGTCATTTCCGCCGCGACGTCAACAACATCCTTAAATATTGACTCCGGCGTTAGAGGGTTCAAAGTCATGATTTGTGTAAAAATCTATATTTCCCGATGCACATCTTAGAAATCCCTCTAGGAATTTCAACAAAACCTCGCAAAGAAATATGGTGGAATGCTGTGTTGTAATAGGCCATACCATGTAGGGCAAAGTAATACTTAGGCTTTAACGATTAAAATATTTATATTTACACTTCAACTTCGTCCCTCTACGATAAAGTCTTATTCATTTAAGGAATCATAATTTCCAATGGTAAACAGTGTGTCGTAATAATTTATAAGGAGTGGCTATAGTAGAACCGTTCACAATTTATTGGACGTTGCACAATGTTTAGACGTGTGACGTCGCCCAGCACGCACGTTTTGCCACGAGTTGCTGCGAAAAAGCGTGTCGTCATTCACTTTGTCGTCAATGTTGCTGTTCCAACAGTCATTCAAAAAAGCCATAATATCACGAATTCTTTTAATAATTTCTGTATTAAAAAGTCAGAGTACTTATGTTTGTAAATATAAGGATTAAATCGATATTTGATTGTTTTCACTTGGGTATGAAAAACAGTTGGAATTTTTAAAGTAATACTGTAGGTGAAATTCTGATATAACACTGATAACGATATAAGGTCATGCGAATAAAGTAATTGTTATCGAAACGACATTTACATGAAACTATCATGGCGAAAAGTATCCTTTACGGAGTAATTTTGTTGGTTTGCTTTACAGGTAGGTGTTTTTTTTTTCACTGTTGTACTCTTTTCTCGAACACATTTTTTATTTCTAAATTATCTTTCATTGGCCCTGCGTGTTTAAAAATGTGTTCATTTTCATCTATTTACAAACATAAAATATGGTGAACAATTAAAAAATATATGAAGCGCCGAGCCATGAAATAATGGATTAGGAAAACTTTATAAAGTGTTTTCAGTATATGGTGATTGGTATAAACTAACCCAAAGTTCTATTTGGTCCCTTTTTGTCAGTAATTATTCATTAGGAAAACATTATTTACCAACAACTGTTATGCCAAGAATCCGAATCATAAATTACTCTAAATTTCTTGTTTTGTTATAATTTGACCCCTCGTTATATGGAAACAAATAAAAGCGTATTAATCGGCAGCATTTTTGTTTAAATAAATCCCCTTTAAAGAACCCTTTTTTATATTTACCCCCTTTCAATAAAAGACTGTTCTAATTTTGACCCTGCGGTGTCAGTAAACGATATTTAATTCATTTAAGACAAAAATCAATAATATTAAAAAAACAATGAATAATTGATTCAAAGACAAAACAGTTCTTTTCACAACCTCTCTTGACATAGGAAAAAAAGTGATATATGCATATCAGGAATCGCCACACTCACAAAACACAGCCTCCCCACGCAGCGAAAAAGAAGAGAGGAAGAGAGAGCATACTTTTTATAAGTATGTTAATACAAAAAAGTCGTCACGAACAATTAACGAAAAGGAGAACCCTTGGGGTAACCGTTTTGGAACGGTCAGTGGTAAAACAAACTGTCGGCTGGTTTAAACCAGGTTCTAGGGTGCACCAACCTCGCACTTGCCCCAACAGGTTTTACAACTGATGACAAGTTAGAACTTTGGTTGAATGTATCTTTAATCCTTCTACTTGGGCTTGTTATCATATCTACATTTGATATAAACAGTGATTATATTTTAATTTACACACCTCGCTATTTGTCCTTGAAACTTTTGTCATTCAAAAATATTGTCTGATAACATGCTGTGCGGAAAATAAGCTGATTTACTTGTAATCAAAATCAAACTATGAAATTCTACTATTTTAAGTTTTTTTTCTAACTTAAACCTAAAACACGATTAAAATGATCGAATACGAACATTTTACATACTTTTTAAAAATCTTTTTCACATAAATATGGATTTTATCGCGTTTTTGACCAGACTAATTTAGATCCAAATCAACTGGCACATGACAGCTCCTAGCCCTGCAATTCCTGCGACGCAAACAACTGAGCTAACCGGGAAAACCCCCCAAAAGGTTAATCGAATAGCCCTGATAAACGTTATCATCACTGCATGACATCGGTAACGGGTTACTTTACTGATAACAGTACTGACTCAATGTACGGGGAGACTTTTTACGGCCGTCACACTGCACAAATAGCGCTGCTGTGAATTTCAAATGATAGTGTCTCTAGCTTGAAGCGAAGTGAATATTTAGCTCATGGTCAGACTGTACATCCATGTCCGCTAATCTGGATCTACACTGTTCCCCTACAGGATGACACCAATATCCCCCTGGGTAAATGGTAAAGGCGATTATCTTAAAGATACTGTTTGTGTGTTAAAAGTGTGATATCAGGTTTGTGTTTAACGAGTGTGAGAGTGTGACATTGCCTTTTTATTTCTACACTGTGTAGTTAAATCTCGGACGGTTATACTCTTTTGGGAAATACATAGTCGCGGAAGTGATTTTAATAATTATGTTGAATAAGATCAGCGTTCATTTGCATTAAAAATTAAAATAATATTTTAATGTGTGTTTTCGCTACCCCTGTCATATTTATGTAAACAGTGTATGCATTGAAACCTCGTACATCGTTACGACTTCGAGAAAAGAACTAAATGCGAAATATTATATCGATTTCACTGAGTTGTTACGAATATTATGTTAAACCGGAAAATTTAGTTAGATTTGAAATAACTTTTGAAACAGGGATAAGATACAAAAATACGAAATATGATTCGCTAGTTTTATCGCCGATATCCAAATTTAAAGCAAAAAATACAACAAATTAATGCAGTTTTAATAACTACTACAATGAGTTCCTCAGAATAGGTTTTTAAGATTATGAAATGTTTAGGTTTTTACATATATTATGGTAACGACAAAACGCACTTAACACGTTTGGCATTTTCTACTGTAGAATGAACATGTGGGAGATTTTCTTTGAAGTATTTTTTTCTTAAAACAAGATAATTCTTTTAAATTGGTGAAATGTTAAAGATATTTTTTGTGGGTCGTGTCTATGATATAATTATATCTAGGTATGAAAAATATTTGGCAATATTTTCATTATTTTATATGATAAAATAACTGCCTGGCTTATTTCTGTCTTGAATATGTTTTGCCCACGGACAGTAGCTAGAGTTAACCTGAGAGAACAAATTATGTCCTCTTCGACATGATTTTTAACACAACAGTTTATATGACCAATCTACCAATTTATTGATTATATCTTTTCTGCGCCCGACCATGTTTTACGGACGGACGTCCATAACGTATTAGAACGTGCAGAAATTTTGAGCTTCCAAAACCCGATACTGATTTCTTGTCGGACACCCGTAACGTAAAAATACGTATGCTTTTTTCACGATTTTTATACCCGTAACGTTAATCTGCGTAACAATTTTAAAATATTCATCGATAAGCGTTTGTTTGAATAAAGCATATACGCTTTTGTCCGTTATAGGTATTCTACCTTTTAATGAAATTCGGAATTTTCAACATGGTAAGAAACCCGAATAATCAACGGTAAAACACGTTATTTAACGTTACGGTCTATTTTCTGTTAAAAAGGTGAAATATGCATATCAAGAATAGTTCGTTAAAATCCCGAATCTCAACGCTCTGTTACGTAATGGGTGAAAACAAATCGAAAAATTCGGGTTATCGCTGGAAGACTGTAACGGAAAATTCCGTAAATTAATTAATCTTATTAACAGTCATTACTTTTTATGCCATTGCAAAAAATGTCTTTTTTTAAAGTATTTACTAGGTAGATATGGGTATTTTTTAAAATAATGAATAACTGTTTTGGAGCCACTTTTTTATTTTGACAATAAAAAATGAAGAAACAGCAACACTGTTATTAGATTTTTTCTTAAAATTTGACTTTTTAAAATCACTAATTTTCGTATTAGATTATCTAAGTCACATGTAAACAATTTCTTACTACATGATATTTGAGAGAAAATATGCAATGCAGTTAAAGCACAAATAGTGTAAAAATACTGATCGATTATTCCGTGTTCTTCTAAATAGCAACCAAATTAATGACTATTTAATAAAAAGAAATAAATTTCGACGGGTTAACGAGGAAAAAACAGTGTCGGGTTTTGAAAAGCGATTTTTGATACATTTAAATACGTTTCGGGCGTCCTCCAGTTAATCAGGGTCGGGTTTTGAGAAGTCGAAAATTTGTCACGTTTGAATGCGTTTTGGTCGTTGAAAGATATTTAGTACATGTAAGAAAAAGTAAACATTCAACGAGTGGTTAAGATTTATTTCTACTGGGTTTATTGAGATAACAATAATGCAATGTCTTCATTGAACGTATCATTTTTTTATATAGTTTTTAACACTTAACACTTAAATTTTGGAATATTCAAAGACATCGGTAATGTTGAAGCACACAGAACTGTTTTCAATACTTCCTGCTTATTTTTTTGTTTACAAATATCACAGTAGCGTATTCTACACAGTATAACAGTTGTACATGTACATTTGTAAAGTGTTTCCTCGTGCAATTATTCACTGCTATTATCAATGTCGTGGTTCAAAGGTCATTCAACACGAATTTTATTTTCACGAGGCTTTTTTTTTACATAATATAGGGATGTAGGTACTATAAACTAATGGAAATTGTTTGCTGATTTATCGCAAATTCCCAGATTTAGTTCAGATATACTGATGCAGTTTAAAACTACTTCTGACACAAGGTATTTCTCAACGAGTATTTAATAGAGATTTAATTTATAAACTAAAGAAAACAAAAGCAATATTGATATCTCTATAATTATCTCTATAATTAAAGACGATCTGTAAATGCAAAAAAAAGGTTACATACATGATATTCTATAGCGCTCAGACATGCTTGGAGATTAAATGACCCTTCTACAGTTTACCACTATGCTTACCTGTTTGATTGCATGTGGCAGGTGTTTATATTGAATTCTTATGTTTATTTGTTTGTATGATATAGCATGCAAAATCGTCGAGTTGTAGAGTTGTATATGGGATAATTAACCAAGACTACATGTACTTGTTTTTCCATATGAGAACCTTTTGGGGGCAAGTGTGAGGGCGGCGCACCCTAGAACTTTTTACCCCCCCCCCCCCCCCTCCACAAGTGTCAATGTTTCCGATGATCGTTCAAAGGCGACAGCCCCTCTTATATTTACTTCGTTTATTGGAATTTGGTTTTTATCTAAAATTGATCATTTTATAAACCATTATCACCTTTCCTCTCTACATTATGGTAATTACGTAATGTAGACTTGCATTTTTGCAGCAACGTTCTTTTATTTATTTGCTGTTTCCTTTTGTTTGCTAGCTGCTCAAGCAAACTTTAAGTATTGTTTCTACAACGACTATGAAGATTACATTTCTTGCTGGACGGGATGCTGTGGTAACAACGACCATCGATACTGTTGTAATGACCATCTTGAATATAGCACGTATGTTCGTTTTAAAATTATTTTTTTGACTTGCTTTTCTTTATACAATGTATAGCACCTACGATCGTTTTTAAATTATGCTAATGACTTGCTATCCTTTATATAGCACGTATGTTCGTTTAAAAATAATGTTTTTGACTTGCTATTCTTTATATAGCACGTATGTTTGTTTTAAAATAATGTTTTTGACTTGCTATCCTTTATATAGCACGTATGTTCGTTTAAAAATAATGTTTTTGACTTGCTTTCTTTATACAATGTATAGCCCCTACGATCATTTTTATATTATGCTATTGACTTTCTATCCTTTATATAGCACGTATGTTAATTTTCAAATTATGTTTTTGACTTGCTATACTTAATAAAGCACGTATGTTCTTTTTCAAATTATGTTTGTTGGACTTGCTATATTTTAAGGGGTCGCAAACATTGCAAATGGCGAAAACAGGCTAAAATTTTAAAAATGAATTTTTCGGGAAAATACTTATTGCCACCTAGATTTAAGTAAAGAAATGTATTTAACTAAGGATGTAGTTAATGTTTGCAAGCTCAATCTAGTCTAATTCACGTTCTTATTACCAAGCACATACTAAAACAAAAGAAAAACGGTTTGCATGAGAACTCTGAAATTCATGGACAATATACCAAGCAACTCATACCTGAAAAAAGTATATGCTTGTCTACAATGTTGAGTGCCAGTTCGTCAAAATAATCTAAGGGTTTTCACGAAATTCAAGGAAAACTTACTTCCTGGTTCTAAACGAAAGTAGAATTAACTTTCGTTTTGAACCAGGAAATAATCGCCAACAGCCATTCGAAAACGCCATACTGTCTCGAATTCTTCTAATTATTGCTGTATTTATGAGAGTATTTATGTGTGTAAATATAAGGACTGAATTGATATTTTGATAGGGTTTATTGGGGTATGAAAATCAGTTCGATTGTTTCGGGCTTCACACATTTTGAACACAATGAAAACCATTTAATATCGATGCAATCTTTTCACCAAGACAATTTGTACTTGTTTTGTGATACGAGAACCTGTTGGGGCAAGTGTGAGGTTGGTGCACCCTAGAACCTGGTTTAAACCCCCAGTGGCAATTTGTTTTGCCACTGACCGTTCCAAGGCGGTATCCCCAAAGGTTCTCTTGTTTATTAATTGTTTGTGGCGTCCTATTTGAATTGACATACATATATAAAACATGAGCTCTCTCTCTCTCTCTCTCTCTCTCTCTCTCTTCCTCTCTTCTTTTTCGCTGCGTGGGGAGGCTGTGTTTTTGAGTGTGGCGATTCCTGATATGCATATGTTGCTTTTTTGTTATTTTGCAGACGTGCGCCTATTGGCGCATCGTATTACAGAGGTCCTAATATTTTCCTAATCATAGGAGCGGTTATGGGTAGTGCTGTATTCTTACTCATTGTTGTATCGGTAATTGTTGTTGTTCGTTCCCGCTGTAGAATGACCAATAGACCAGCTGGTCAGGTCCAGCAAACGACCATTCCGATGGCAGGCAAGTACATGTTTGTTCACTCTGTAAGTTTTATATCTGATTTGAATCTATATTGCATTTGAAAGTCTGAGTTTGAAATAAAAGGTTTTCCTTTAGTTTTGTGTTTGTTAAAATCATATTCTACAGTTAATGGAAGGTAATCTGCAGGTTCTACCCTATCGATAAATTGAAACGTCTTAGACTCATTCAATCATTTAAGTTGCTGGTCCGGGGGTAAAGCAGGAAACAACTCTTGGTCCCACATTCTAAGTCTGTAGTTATTTCAGTTGATAAAAAACAACATATGAGCCGGCTAGTACTTTTACACATGATTTTAGAATAGTCTTACGTTTCTCACAAACACATGGGGAGTTAATTTACCTGTAATATAGTATATAGAAGCATAATTAAGCTGACGACAGGCACAAAATAATATGTTTGTTACAAGTGTAATAGTTACGTGTAAAACAGCCGTCGTTAGTTATTGTGCAAATGTAATATACAATCTGCTGTTATAAATGGAGGATCTATTTTGCTCCAAGGAGGATCTATTGCTCTCCATATTAATATTTTCGATTTTTTTAACGTATTTTTTTGCTATTTTATATTACAACTTGAAATTTAAAGGTCAGTTTTTAAGGGTAGAGCGTCGGACTCCTGATCCGGAGACTGCGGGTTCGAGTCCCACCAGGGAGGAGGTTCGTCTGCAGTTTCCCCAGTCCACATTCGGCTCAAGTACTGGTTTGAAACCCAGGAAGCAGTCATCGAGCGTGATTAATATATTATATTAAGTTGGAATAACTTGTTTCACAATCGATGCAAAATAAATAAGTTTAAACTAACTTGAAATTCCCTGTTCAGAGGATCAGTATGTTATACATAAGGGATGACGTATATCAAAACATGGTTTGAATAAATTTATTAATTTCGAAATATTTTTTTAAAATTAAATTTTAAAGCCGTTTTGTCAAAATCTCAAAACGTCATATTTTTATTCAAAATTTAGAAAATGATAGCTTATTGCTGACAGAGCAGATACAGGTACCGATAAACTTTGTCTGGTTGCTTTTGTATTCAGTATTGTACGCGTAGACGAAACACCAACACTGTTTTCAAGCTCTTGACGCTTATTTGTAAATAAGAGCTTTGATGTTTATAAATATTGATATACCCCAACATGAATAACAACAAGAGGCACTCTTTACTATGCTTTACGAATTATAAGTGAGTCAAAAACCATTGATGAAATTGCAATCAGTCCATTAGATTTGTTCAACTAAAAAACAAGTTTAACGTAGATAAGAAAATTATATATGAGTAAACAGAAATTGAAATTATTTTACTCATAAATTTGTTTTCAATAGAATCATACCTATTCATAACCGTAACTCGTATAACCTCCATCATCATTAACAAACAAGTTATCCAGAAATTCCATACTAATTTTGCAGTGGTGGCTGCTGATAAAGCTTATTAAAATGTTTCCACAGTTATTTATTGAATATTCTAACAATATTTGTTGGTAAAAGTTCTTTAATGTTGATTTTATTTGAGAAAGAATTGTTTGTGTGCGCACACTTTCTAAATGTCAAATAAAACATTTAAGCTAAACCAGACATTTATTTACAGTTGAAAACGCAAAGTCTCCAAAGCAGCATAATGCTATTCCGTTCTAGTTTTCTTTTCATTCAACATTTTCTTTACTTTGTCGATATGTCTTGTTACTTTGTAAATTATTCTTTTATTTATACACAATAACTACCTCAGATGTGTGTCAAGTTGGTATTCTTAGATGGTGGTTTTAATCCAGCTGAAATCTTAATTTGTTTATATGTTTATATTTTTAGAATGATCATTTTAAGAACTAGGTGTTTTTCTCTATTTTTCATGCTATCTATATGATTGCATTGGTTTTTGATTTTCTGATTTATTTCTTATTGATTTGGTGATATTTTCTTTTAAAACATTGAGTGTTAATTTGTTGATATTTAAGGATTAGTATTGTGTTCTAAACTCCATACATTAGGCCAAATTTAAAAGTGTGGCCTACATTAGAGACATTAGTATTCTTGTAGCAATATTCTTAACCTATATCAACTCTTGCCACAGGAAAATGTATCTACCTAAGAATCAAAACCTGTACATCAGCTATTTTTGACATATTATGTATTAAAATGATCAGTGTCACGTCATAACTCAACTATACGATTTCTCATAAATAGCTGTCATCTTGAATAAACCCGGGATTTTGTGAATTTCCAGAAATTCCTCTATTATCTGAAATCTCAAATTTTGTTAATCAAAATGCAATGTTTAAAATTGCACGCTTTTTATAAAAAAAAGTGTAGCATTTTTCCGTTAGACGCACTACAAATATATAAATTATTATGAAGTCCAGTAACAATATTACGGAAAAGTAATGTGCAAAAAAGACATTGTAAAATGATGTTGCGCCTACTGCGGAGCAAACCCGTGGACAGAGACTAGCCCTGCAATGTTAACTACTATTGAGTAAAACGGGGCAGTCTCAAGAGGTTGATCAAATAACCCCGATAAACGCATTCATTACTGCATGACACCCACCGGAAACCGATTATGCATTGATTATGGTGCTGATAACGATATTGACTTGATCTACAGTGAGACCTTTTACGGCCGCCACACTGCATAAATAGCGCTATTTTTATTTTTTTTCAAATGATATTGCCTCTTCTGTGGAGCGAACCCGCAGAAATAAGAATTTAACATGTCAAAATATCAAAATATCAACGAAGACGAGGTACACTATGTACGAGTGTAGATCAAAATAGAACGTACTGTTTGAAGTACTAATATCAGTAAAATAGCCCGTTACTGATGTCGTGCAATGATGATAACGTATACATGTATCAGGGCTCCCGATCAGTCTTTGTTGGGTTTGTTCCGGTTAGCTCAATTGGTTACGTCGTCGGAATTGCAGGGTTAGGCGCTGTCGCCTTAACGGTCCGGTTTCGCTCCTAGGTAGAGGCAATATCATTTAAAATGAAAATTCAATTGAGTAACTGTAAATCCGTCTTGTGACCTTTTTCTCTCTGGTCGCTTATTTATTAAACTTCCTACACATCTTATTTGATAAATACTCATGCTATATCTATTGTAAGATTATCTTTAATCAACGGATGATCAAGATTGTTATGATATTTTTTAATACAAGAGTTTTTGACAAATATTATAATGTTTAACATATAGATACATGTAATATTTCAGTCGATGTACTGAACATTATAAAAATCGGCTAACGATGTCATGTTGATAACGGTTTTTAGAGTAAGCAGGGATAACTTTTTTGGGGTATACCCGAAGCGTACTCGGAGAACATGGCTAGGCGCTGTCGCCGTATGTTAGGTGTTTGATTTCCATGATTGCCAATATCATTTTAAAGATCGGAAAAGATCCGAAAATGTTGTTTTATGTTTAAAGCCCCAGCCCTTAACTTTAGTAAGAATATTCTATTGAAAAATCATATTTGTCTATATAGACTACAATATAAAAACTCTCTAACAGAACACAAAAGGTCCGATCGAATTCTTTCTTATAGACGGGATTTCAATGATATTGTTAAATTATAGTTAACGAACTTTTAAGAAGCTAAATATAATGGAGCTATATTTAGCTCCGACGAAGAGACAACTACATGCGCGATCTCGTCTTCTGTGACGTTTCGGAAATCCTATTTTCGCTTTTAGTCGTGCGGACCAAATTTATTTTAGTAAATTAAAATTTTATTAGCCCGAACAAATGCTTCAAATTTGTGCCTATAGTTCCAAATACATGTAATATTTCATACAAGAGCGGGTTAAATTGAAGTAATGCCGCTTTAACATATTTTACAACAGTAATACAAATTTATAATAAAATCTATGTTTATGTCCAATCAAGTCCGCCCCCGCTTATAACTTTTCAATCAATCATAGACGATAATCTTTAACAGAATGTATGTTAAGCTCCATATAATTTTATATTTATTACAGTTTACAGCAGTCAGGTTCCGCCCCCAGACTACGGTCAGGTTGCATATGTAAACGGCGCAGTTTCCTCTGAAATTCTGACGGCAAATGTTCAAGCAGGAACCGCCCAGAGATGGGAAGCCGGGACCACTGTAAATGAACGAACATCACCATAATATAACAACACGAATGCTGAAAAAGCAATTAGCTCTAATTATTTAAATCATTCATTGCACGTAAAAACACGGCGTCACTCTGACATTGACATGTATGGCCGAGACTGAAAAAATAGGGCCAAATGAGCAAATAAAAATGTTTTAAGTGTCCGCTGAAATAATGAAGTATATTTAACAAACATGGAATAATTTAAGACATTTTTAATGATATAAATGTTTTAAAAGAACCATTGTCGTTATTCAAAATGACATTTGTGAATTCAAAACACAAAATATTCACATCATTCTATCTCACTTTATAGATTGCAATTTCTCATATGCATGTTATTGTTTTCTAAAGTTACCACATAACACACTATAACATACTTAATTTCAAGTACATTGCTTTTTTTAAATTATTGTAATTTTTAAGTTTTTTATAAGATCTTTTTTTTTTTGAGATACTGAACATTCTTTTTTCTGTGTTTAAGTTTTTAGAATGTGTATGAGAAAGTGGTTGATATGGTAACATGCTTTATGATAAGGACTTGACAGAAATATGTTCATGAATATTTTTTGCAATGCTCTTTACAATACACATGATTTTTACGTTTACTAGTATTCAGAATTTTGTAAAATTTAAATTTATCATCTTTTAAGTTTTTGCTTATCATTTTTGCCCCATTTTTTCAGTCACAGTTCCATATCTTACAAGTAAAATGTATTCTTTTGCAATCTGTGACTGATTTTGTACAAAATAAAACATCAAAGAGAGGTTTTTTAATCTCTTGAAAAGTTAAACTCACAGTTTAACTTTACTGTTTTGTGAAATTTTTAACGTAATGTCACAAACATCGGAAGAAAGTGTGATCATCCATTTGTTTCGATTGTTTGATTCAAAATAACATTTGAAACAATCAAAAAGATGAAAATGTTGTCAAGGTCTACAGTTTATATGAATTTGTTCGTCCGCTATGTATGCAGTTTTTATCATGAAGACAACGAACTTGTTTAAACAAATTTAAGACGTTATGTAGTCAGTATTTTTATTATTTTTTACAAAATGTTATAGCTTAAAATTATATTACTTCCACCGCAATATACAACGGACGATCTTGATATAAAATGTTATAAGTGAAATTCGGTCCGAATTGCAAATTTATTTAGTAAAGTTTATTATGGTCATAATTGTGTAATAAGTTATACATTTAAATTATTGTTTTTGTTATCAGTAAGCTAAATTTTAATTATTTCAATTTAGTGTGTAAGAAAACATTTTAAAATATTCTTTTGAGCAAAGGAATTTAGTTTTATTGAAGTTTACTTCAAATATCGGAGTTATCAATTATGAATTATATTTGTTTTTTTTTGTGATCAGTTAGCCAAATAAATTGCTTAGTACAGGGCATAGGCTGCTAGCAATGTTTAGATGACTGTAGGACTCTGATTTACATATTCTTCAGCAAACTGTTTTTCAAGGGAATTGGAGCGCAAGTGTCATCCGTCATCCATGAGATAAGAGCCACAAATATATTGGGTTATGTTTGTGTAGATTATTTGTTAAATATATTAAAAATATTCTCATACCATGTGTTCAGTTTTTCATCTGTTCATAAGAGGTCTCAGTACACTGTATCGTAGACCGTAGTATGCTCAAATGACCATATGCCTTATCTCTTTGTTTTGAAAAGATGAAAAAGGATCTTTGAAAGTATCGAACAAGTCAAATATGAAAATATTGCAGGCTCGGTTTGATTGAGCCTGTTCATGAACAATAGTGAACATGCATATCACTGCACACACCGCCTAGCCCCAAGTGGATTTTAAACGAAATTGAATAAACAGTTCAATTAGTACAATTGTACAGGCGAGTTTTATTTCCGTGATCCTGAACTGCCTTGTTTGTTCGTCCCTCCGTCCCTCCGTCACGAATATGGTCTCCGGAACATACCTTAGCAGCTCCTCATAGCATTTCAACCAAACTTTTCACCTTATAAGTGTTCACCTTACTTAGGCAATGTTGAGCTTATAAAAATGGCTCTAATTTAAAAGCCCAAGACAAAGAGGTCTTAAGTCAAAATGCGGGTAAATCTCTATGGTTTTGGATATAAGCAACCCATCAAGGGATTTCAACTAAACCACACAAAGGTTTTCATCTAAATATGGCGGAGTATCGAGTTCAAAATTCATGGCCATACCATTTAAGTCAAAGTCATACTTTAAAGGTCAAAATATGCCAAACTTCTAGTTTACGCAACGCACAAACTGCTAAAGGAACTTAAGCAAAACTGCACAAGAACTGTTACCCTTAATAAGACGGAGTGTGGCGTCTAAACTCTAGAGAGTTCAAATGTAAATGTGTGTAAATTTCTTCTTCGTCAGGATATTTGAAAATGTATTCAGAGAGAAACTTTGCAATAAAGTTTAAAAAATGATAGGGGTCATGTCCATTGTCCATTGTCCATGATCTTGGATGAGTAAGTGTCATACCCTCTCTTCCAAGCAACAAATAAATCAATACAAATATTTTGCAGCCTTAATCTTTGAATGAACAAATATTTATTGCAGCATGCGACTTTCTAACATCCTCTCTAAAAATTATTTTTACAATGCAGACATCAGCCATGAATGAATCAAAAAGGGGGAATAGCAGCATGCGAGGTCCTACGGCCGCAATGGTACATGACATTGTGATTAAACACACATTTTCCCGTAATACAAGCTAATAAAATAATCGAAAAAAAATCCCATTTAGAACAAGCGACAATCAGAAAAAAGCCTACACGCATTATTGTATAATACGATCATTTTCAGTAAGACCACAATCAATTAAAACCAACGAAATCGTAAACCTAAGGGAAATCACTTCTAACAGTCAATGATAAAAATGTGTTTGATAGATTTATATAACTTAACTACCACTATAATGTATAAAATCATGAAGCACGTACAAACATGATATACTTGTAAGTTTTTTCTTTACACTTTCAATAAATTTTCACTTCAACATTTTGCACATTGGATGAGGGTAATGCACACATTTTGAAGAACTTTTTGCTAGATTGGATAATTTCAAAATAAAAATCAAAGCACTGAAAGTGCTGGAAGCCAGCGGAGAGTAAACATTATCAAAATAAAACAAATCCATAATGTGCAATGTAATGGGAATCCCAGTTTTATTCCAGCCATTATAGATAAATAATAACTGAACAGAATAAAGAAACTCCTATGGAAGACATGCCATATGCTTGATAAAATGCAAAAACCACCCATAATCAAACTGGTCAAAATATTAAACAAGAGGGTCCATAGGACCCTGGGTCGCTCACCTGTCAACTGCTCAAGTGTCAGTGGATGCAAAATTTGCAATTGCATAATTGGCTTACTTTCACTCTTTCAGGGGCCATAACTCTGTAACCCATTATTGAAACTAGCCGGTTCAAGAAAGGAACCGAGATCTTATAGTAACTCAGTTATTGTACAAGTCTGATTAAATTCAAATAAAAAATGAAGCTGCTATTGTGCAGACAAGGTCTAAAAAGTTGATTTTGGCACTTTCGGGGGACATAACTATGGAACCCATAATGCAATATGGCAATTTCAAGAAAGGAACCAAGATCTTATGGTAATGAAAGTGAATATCAGACCAAAATTAAGACCACTAGATTGCAGACAAGCTTGTATTATAACTTGACCTAGTGACCTAGTTTTCAAGGTCATATGACCTATTTTCAAAATTGACCAAGATATAATTGAGATTAACATTCTGACCATGCTTTGACGGAGATCGAACTAAAATTAAGACCGCTAGAGTGCGGACAAGGTTTTTCTATAATTTGACCTAGTGACCTAGTTTTCATGGTCACATGATCCAGTTTCAAATTTGACCTAGATATCATTGAGATAAACATTCTGGCTAAGTTTGAAGAAGATCGGATAAAAATTTAGATAGCCAGAGTGCGGACAACAATTGTGAACGGACGCCGGACGAAAGGCGATCACAAAAGCACACCCTGTCACCATGTGACAGTTTCGCTTAAAAGTAATTTTAGGAGAACTACTGAAATAAATATAAAAGGAACATTAAAACTAATCGAACAGGACAAATGCAAAACTATTACAACCTTGTTTGATCGAGCAATATCAGGATCAAAATGCATCACTGCCCAGAATGCCTAACCTTCCCTTGAAAATTCTCAAAAGGGGTCAAATGACCCCTGGTTTGACCCCTGGTTTCCAAAAGCTACTGAAATCTCTGCTTGATCAGAAAGTACATGTACATAATTTAAGATCTAAACATGAACAGACTCTGATAAGCCGCCATTGATATGCGGGTTGATATGGGCTAACCTTGTCACACTTGGAATAAAAGTTGTATCCTGTAGGCCCCTTTATACTAATTTATGCATAATAATTTATGTATACTAACCTGAAAAGAGAAGACATAAAACAAGGAATACTTGTGTTTGCACAGAAGATCCATTTCTAACTTTAACCCTTAACTCCATATATGCACCTTAAGTTTATCGCATGGGCAAACAGTGTAGAATTAGATCACCCTGCATCTCTGTGCTGTTGGATTAGGATCTGCACTGTTCAGTTTGAGATTCATAAGGTTATTTCTAAACAAGATGTGAGCAGTTTAGATCCTAATCAGATTGCACAAATGTTCAGTCTGATCTTGATCTACACTCGATGCACATGCGATAAAAGGCATATATATATATGGCAGAAAGGGGCTCTTGATCAATCATTTTTAGTTTTGCCCCTTAGAATGAAATGAACAATCTTTCTTAATGAATATTATCATCTTCAACTAAAATCTATTTCAGAAATTAATCTACTTCATAAAACTGTAACTAAGTTAATGCAGATAATATATTCCTTGTTTGTTTTCAGAAATATTAACACTTTCAAAGCCATTTAACTCAACACTTATTTTATTAGAAGATGTCATTCAGAGACACTAGATGCAGATTCTTGCATTTTGATGCCGCAATCTCCCAGTTTAAGCCCCGGGGGGTTTAATGCTTTAACTCCACAAAAAACAACATTTCCGAGATATTTCAACTGAATCCGACTTAATTATATACCACCACGTTATATACTGTATGCATCACAACATCGTTGTCATCGCAAGTACAGCAGCGCTGCATTATCTCTAATTCTCAGAATATAATCTAACTTATCTCAAATTGCTGAATCAATGTAACCAATTCGTTTATTATATATACTCCTGGTTTGAACCCCGGGGTCTAAACCAGGAGTATAATATAAAGCGAGAGAAATTGTCAAAAAAGAAAATTTGCTGAAAATAAAAACGCGAGTGACTTCACAGTAACGAGTTCTTCATGCAGGGGAGGGTAGCCCCTGGAATAGGGTTTTCTTAGGGGTTCATATATATTTAAAAATGGGGCTTGGTTTGTTTTGGGGGATATTTGGAAGTGTCAAATTGCTGAATCAATGTAACCAGTTCGTTTATTATATATACTCCTGGTTACCCCGGGGTCTAAACCAGGAGTATAATATATATATACTCCTGGTTTGAACCCCGGGGTCTAAACCAGGAGTATAATATAAAGCGAGAGAAATAGTCAAAAAAGAAAATTTGCTGAAAATAAAAACGCGAGTGACTTCACAGTAACGTGTTCTTCATGCAGGGGAGGGTATCCCCTGGAATAGGGTTTTCTAAGGGGGTTCATATATATTCAAAATGGGGCTTGGTTTGTTTTTGGGGATATTTGGAAGTGTCAAATTGCTGAATCAATGTAACCAATTCGTTTATCCTGGTTTGAACCCCGGAGTCTAAACCAGGAGTATAATATATATATATATATATATATACTCCTGGTTTGAACCCCGGGGTCTAAACCAGGAGTATAATATAAAGCGAGAGAAATTGTCAAAAAAGAAAATTTGCTGAAAAAAACGCGAGTGACTTCACAGTAGCGAGTTCTTCATGCAGGGGAGGGTATCCCCTGGAATAGGGTTTTCTTAGGGGGCTCATATATAATAATAAATGGGGCTTGTTTTTTTTTTGGGGGGGGATATTTTGAAGTGTCAAATTACTGTATAAATGTGCCGTGGGGCATAAACAAATGAACCCCGGGGGCTAACAAATATGCCCCGGGGGCTAACAGATAGGCCCCGGACAGAGAGCAAATGTCACTTGCGTACCAGTATAACCATTGCGAGAATGAAAATATTACCTAATGTCGCAGAGAAGCATGGGCGTACGGTTTCACGGTGCCATCTAAGTATTCATAGCGTCTGTTGGTCGTATTCCACGCATATAAACTTCTTGAATAACGACCATGTTCAAACAATCTGAATAACGCTGTGAAATGCCTTTGAGCTTCAGTATCTCTTCCTAACGATAAAAGACACGCCCATTCAAAAACACTTCAGGGGCCAAACCATTAACGTAACAAAAAGCTACAATCAGTATTCTGTCAAAATGCTTCAAATTTTGTGTCCAAAAAAGTCGTCTTATTCTTCTTGGCCACTGTACAGCATCACCAATTAAGTCCTGTATATTCACCCATTTCTCGTAAATTTCTTTATTTCTGCCAATCCAAGACATATTCAATCGAAAGAAAGGTTATATGAAAGGTAACTGCAGTAAATGTACTCAGTTCACCTTTTGGGAAACGGTACGTGAAATCAGGTGTGACGTCATTATGACAGTCAATGTGACAGGTCATTGACACTTTTGATGTTACCGATGCCAACATCAGCCAAAAGTCTGCAACTGAGGCTCTTCAGATAATCTTTCTTCATTGTTATAAAACATTCATCTTTAATTATAGCGTGATTGATGTATGGTTTGAGTATGTTATCTGATAAGTCAGTGTGATATAAGTAATATCACGTTTTAAAACCGATAGAAATATACAATTTCAGTCCCCTATTGTTGACAGGCAGATATTGTTTCCTGTATATAATATATATACTCCTGTTTTGAGCCCCGGGGTTTAAACCAGGAGTATATATATATCAACTACAGTACAGGGACTAGAAGTAAGTTGCACTCAACAAGCATTGGTTCGATCCCCATGTTTTTTGTTGGTTTTTTTTGTAGCATATATAAAATCATTAAAGAATAACATTGAAGGGGAATATTTTGCTTACTAAGTTATGGCGGGCCTCTTTTTTTCCAAACTGAAATGAACTTGGGTGGACAAGATCTGTCAAAATCCTGGCAGCCCAAGACCACGGTATATAAGGTCCAAGAGCAACAGGCCTAGTCATCACTTAAGCATGGCTTCAGACAGGAATCTGAGGGTCGCCGGCAACTACCGGAGCCGTAAAGATGACCCTAGTAATATTGATATTCAGGACTTTTACAATCCGTGGAATTTTTACCACGTTATGTCGCAAGACGATTCGTTCGTTGTTAACTGGTGTGTTCGTAACGGATTACTCCATGGACCTATGCCTTGCCATAGATCAGGGTGAAACTGAACTCTTTCCCTTGCGAAAAGGTCGAGGAATATTTCAGGGGCTGTATTTAGATGCAACAAAAACCGCGACCACGAGCAAAGTGTAAGGAAGAACTCTTTCTTTGAGAAATCACACCTTACCATACAGGACATTATGATGTTTTCGAAATCCTACTTAGACGGATTTTCACTGAACACATGCGCGAAATTTAGTGGCGTCGCTTACGGCAGTACGGCAGTGGACTGGGGGAGCTTCATAAGAGAGGTTCTAAAGGAATATTATGAGAGGAAATTAAAAAACAAATCTTTATCTGGGGAAATTGAAATCGACGAAAGTCTTTTTGGAAGAAAAGTGAAGTATAATAAAGGAAACCCCCACAAAGGACTGCGAGTGTGGGTGTTTGGGATGGTAGAAAGAGCCAGCAACAGTTTGATCCTCTACCCTGTTCAAGACCGGCGAGCGACAACATTGCTACCGCTAATTGAACGCCATGTACAACCAGGAAGTACAATCTACAGTGACGGCTGGTCCGCATACTGTCCACTTAATGAAATGGGTTACAAACACTTCACAGTGCTGCACAAATATACCTTTAAAAAGGTATATGTCAACAAAGAGACAAAAGAGACTGTTGCAGTAGACACAAACCGGATAGAGGGGGCGTGGAAACATGCTAAAGACTATTTTCGGTAAGACTTCTTTTTTTAAATATATTTTATATATTTATGGAATGAATGACAAGTGTAGCTAGTTTATGAACATTGCGGTTGTTTTAACGAAACAAATGCGTCGTTTATATTTTTTATGTATTTACGGAATGAATGAAATTTGTAGTTTATAAAAATTGCCTCTAACGGCTATATCCCCGGGGTCTAAACCAGGAGTATATATAAGGTTCATTCCATTTTCTTCAAATTATTTTTTAACATGATACAATATACTTTTTATTTATTTACGGAATGAATGACATTTGTAGCTTAAAAACATTGGCAATCTCCTTAGTTTTCGGAATGAACCTTATTTATACTCCTAGTTTAGACCCCGGGGCCTAAACTAGGAGTATATATAAACTAGGTTCATTCCGTATAAATACACGTTTTAATTCTGACTTTTACATAGGGGTCAAATCAAGGACTGCAAACATATATATTTTGAATGGGGAAAATAGTTTTCCTCATTGACTTTAACATAACTATCTTCACTTGAATAACTTTCGTATATTTTACTTTATTTTGCAGAAGGATGTCGGGTACCACAGCTTCGCAATGGGAATCTCACATGGCGGAAGTGATGTGGCGCAGTGTCGTTAAGGGAAACGTTTATTCCTTCTTCGGCTTTCTCAAGGAAATATATACTCTTGACAAGCCAGCAGTATATACCTACAGCACTCCACTGTTTGATTCCTGGACAGGTCCAGTAACGGAAAATGACCAAATAGAACCTGCATTTTCAGATGCCAATTCTGAATCCGGTAAGCTACATATCTACATTGTATATATTTTATCCAAAATTGACGGATTGATTGTCTGTTTGATTTATTGATTGATTGTCTGATTAATTGATTGATTGTTTGATTAAAAAAATATCTTATTTCAATCAAGTTAATACATGTATTAATTGTCACAAGGGAATTTAATCTTATAAAACTTAATACACTTATATAGGATAAGTTGTCTAACTTGATAAATAGTACTTAAGTACTTAACAGATGAATTAAAACATTTTCATGTATTTTTCAGAAACAGAGGATGACATTGACAATGATTGCCGTGACAGACATAATTCGTCTTCAGAAAAATCTTCAACTGCAACATGTGAAGATCAACTTGACACAACCTTGATTAATAATATCGTAAGTCCAACAAGCAACAGCATTTGCGAATCTCCAGATGTGACGCAAAACAACAACCAAAAACTTGATACAACAATAAATTACAGTGAGTTGAATAGAAATAAGAAAAGTAAAACTGACAATGAGTGTGCTCCGTCTGGATTTGTACAGGTAAAAGTAGATGGAAAGAAAAAGAAAAAAAAAACTTGTAAAACCAAAAAACATTCTTCCATTACGACCAGACTGGTCATCAGATGACGACTTTGCATAAACTGTGACTGTGTAAACAAGAAGTTTACTGTTATGATTCATGGGCATGTATCAGCTATCATAATAAAACGATCAACAGTGACTATTCAACCAGCCTCTTACTTTTGTTTACATTGGATATCAGAGTAACACCAAATGACAACATCAAAACAACCAAAACAATGGTAATACTGTGTCTCCTTACTATATATATACTCCTGGTTTAGACCCCGGGGTTTAAACCAGGAGTATATATATAGTAGGTGATACAATATTCTGGAATATGAAAATGTTATCTGGTGTAAAATATACTTGTATACTCTCTTTCTATATATATATATATATATATATATATATATATATATATATATATATATATATATATATATATATATATATATATATATATATATATATATATATATATATATGGGGTTTAAACCAGGAGTATATATAATAGCCTAAACGAGAGACATTCATAATTCATGTATATTTTATTCGGTGACTCGTTAATCATTTTTAAACTGAACTGTAGGTTGTATTACCTGCAACTAATAACTGAGAAGATTACAACGATATGACATTACAATCGTCATTATATTTGAGAGTCTAAAAAACACAAACCCCTACGGGGCCTAAACCAGGATATTGCCTTTGATGCAAGCATATTTGATTTTTATATCACATTTTGATGTTGGAGAATTTAGAAAAGTGGTCAAATTTTGCAATAATAGTGATTAATATTGTGCATATGTTAATTGCATTTTAATCCTTTACTTACCTGCTTACTGGCTGATGAATCCGCTAACATGAGATGAAAATGACTTTTCAGATTTAGCACATAGAGGAACCCCTGGTTAAGTATTATTTTCTATTAATATGTTTTTTTTCTTCACAAATTAATCACATCCAATGAGCCGGCGACTGTTCTTTGATTGTTAAAAGAGTATTTTAAGAGGTGAAGGGATTTCAATAGCTTTTGAAAGCCAGGGGTTGTTTGACCTCTGTTAAGATTTTTAAGGGGTCATAATCAAATAGTTGCGAGTCATATCGTGTTGATTGAACTTAACTACTTATAAAAGTGCTTTAACTTCATTTTAATATATGTTCAGGGGTCAAATAAGTATTAACTTTATAATTTAAATGCAATAGACACAATGCAGTGTATTTATCTTTCTTCTTGCAATTTGACCATGTTTCCTAAATTCTCATGCAACAAAATGGCCCCAAGCTCAGAATCAGGTGGAGTCAAATGTGGAAAAAGCTAATTTGCTTACATCAAAATGCAAGAATCTGCATCTATTGATAATAGAAATCTCCAGGGTTGGGAATCAAGTGAGACATGGTTAATTTGCAAGGTTAATCTGTAGACACTGATTGTCATACATTTGTCCTGTAACTGCGATTATTACCTAGCGAAAACTAAGTAATTTAAAAATTAAAAATATCGGTTTCTCTACAGGGCACGTGTTTGGCTATTTATGGGGCCGAATATCAGTCCCATTCTCCTCTCAAAATAGTATGTTGTATTCCCCTTTAAAATCTTAAAGAAAGTTAAAAGGGACTCCCCAAATCGCACTAAGTTGATAAATTGTTTTATTTGTATGTCTAAAGTCACAAAATATACTAGCTATTATAATTAGAAGAAGAACACATTGTTATGGTTAATTGTGACACTTCAAAGTTAAAACATGCTCATATGACTTAAAATTCCCCTTTTCGTCTAAAGTTAAAACGACGTAAAATTCCCCTTCATAAGGGTATGGGTACCTGTCCCCAAACGTTGTCTGCTGCCCTGCTCTATGTTTGAAGTGGTCGTATTGAAAAAAAAAAAAACAACAAATAAATTTCAACAATTTTTGAGCATCAAAAATTATACTTTTTCCAAAATTAAATATGCTGCATTATTTGATTTCATATCTGGGACCTGCTGAATATAATTATATCAGGGCGATATGGTCTTTAAGCTTGGCCGTTTGTCTCTGACTCCAGGCCGTACAATCTGCATGTCCTGTGCTGTTTAGTTCATTAATCTGGGTCGAATCACCTGGCCATATCGTCTGTATTTTATTGAGACTTAGGAAGCAAATTTCAGCTATTCTTGCAAACAAATACAACTTTTCACCTTGTTAAGACTTGTAAACCTGGACGGTGTAACTGCCGGTGTGATACAGAACTTTGTTTTCAAAAGTGCTCGAAGTCGAAGTGTCTATTTGTACATCCTCACCAGAAAATGTAAACAATAATCAGATGTGTGTTCATGCAGCTGGTTTTATACAAATCATTAAATGCAAAATATGCCAAACTTTTAAGTAAAGTTGATTGCCCATTTATGCATACAATGACTGCACACATGCAAGTTAGGGAATCGGTACAGTTTCAAAACTCTTCCGGACCTTTCGGAAATAACACAGTGTCTGTAATATTTTTTTTCCATGTCTGTGTTTATTTGTAATCCTTTCAGGATTTCACGTATTATCTCTTATGTTAATTCCACCTCCGAAAAAAAACAACACATTTTGCATCTTTTTCATGTTTTTCACAATTTAAATTCGCACAAAAGATTAGCTAGACAGCATATCGGCATATATGGCGCTCTATTTGTTCAAACAATATCTTCGAAAGTGTCCATATATTTTAGGTAAACACAATCGGGAGATCACTGGAGTTGTATGTAGTTTGGAATAAACCATGTACGTGTTACGTAACAAAACATAAACTATCGACACGTTATATATTTTAAATAAAGCACAAATAACCCCCAAAAAACTGAATTATTTCAAAATTTGTGCACCGTTTCTGCGTCCAGAATATGCGTTCAAAATATTGCCATTTGACGTCATTGTGATTGTCTTACACATACGCAGTGTATTTAATAATTATATCGATAACATCAGTGTGCCGCTGAGAATATATTGAGTAAGTGGTTAACTGATTATTCTTTAAAAGCAATCAATTTAAATGATCGTTAACAACTGATTTTCAACTGATCCCCTACACTAATACACGTTGCCAGCCCAATAAAAGTGAAGAATAATAGTGGTATTGCACCATATTTACGTTTTGATGCTCAAGATATATGTATGAATGATTTATTTTCGTAGCAAAGACACATGCAACAAGAAAATACCGTTTGCATCAGAACTTTGGAATGGTTTTATGAATCGTCTAGAAAAGCGAAACACTTATTGTGTTAACAGTGATCTACAATATGTTACCGTCATTTTCAAAAACAAATGCTGGATTTCGAAAAAAAATATAGAAAAATGGTTTGACCTTGATCACGGAAGTAGAAAAGTTTTTTTTATAATATTAAACTTATATGTTCAAAGTATGTGTATTACCCACCAAAGGTGCAGGTTTGTCTCCCCTTAATGTTCACTATGTAAATATCATGTCAACTTCTTATAGACTATTAAGCACTGATAACGATATAATTGCATTGTAGAAGTATTTAGTTGTATTTTAGAAACGCCAGAGCGATATCATGATTAAAATTATAGTTTTCGGAATTATTTTGTTAGTTTGCTTTACAGGTGGGTTTTCTGTTGTTTCTTACATTGTAAATATCATGTCAACTTCTTATAGAATATTAAGCACTGATAACGATATAATTGCATTGTAGAAGTATTTACTTATATTTTAGAAACGCCAGAGCGATATCATGATTAAAATTATAGTTTTCGGAATTATTTTGTTAGTTTGCTTTACAGGTGGGTTTTCTGTTGTTTCTTACATTGTATGTGTTATATTTTCTAGGAAACAAGTACATTTTCCTTTATAAATCCTCTTTAATCGTTCATGTGTGTTTGCATTTATATTTTAGTATCAACTATGAACAAACATAAAATATATGCAAAAAGGGAAAAACTATATTAAGCGCAACATTCTCAACGATATTCTTCAAACTATCAGCACAATTAAAAAAGAAAGGCTACCAACATGTTTGCATGTTTGATAATTAACCAGTGCTTTTGCATGCAACTAATAGATGTCGAGTTGATTGGTAGGTCGAAGCTTATTTACTAATACAACTAGTAATTTTTTGTTCATATTTAAACTTGTACGGCCAAATGTGAGGTCCTTGTACCCTAGAACCTTGTCTAAATACACATAAATTCCTAATATACACATTTTACTTGTGTAGGCACCATGTCTTATTGTATTTGTATAATTTACTTCATTGACTGATATAAAAAATAAATCTGAAATATATGCAAAAATAAGTTCCTAGAATCGAACTTGTTTTGATTAAAGCAACTGTATCATTACAATTTGTAAATAAGGAACAATCACTTAAAAACTACAGCCTCTCCAAACAACGTAAAAGACGAAAAGAAATGAGAGCATGGGCATAAAATTTGATCTTTCTTTTTAAAATAAAACGGTTAAACATGTAGGAACACATTTTTGTAAATGTTCTTATATTATTATGTTAAAAAAATAGTACTATTTTTAAGCTTACTGAACTATATGCATTTTATAAGAAAAAAACAACAATATTTCGGTCTTTAATTTTGATGAATTTGATACCTTACCGGTAAAATAACCCGTTACCGATGTCATGCAATGATCGTTACGTGTATCAGGGCTATCCGATCAACCTTTTTCTTTGGGGGGGGGGGGGGGGGGGTTGTTCCATTTAGCTCGGTTGGTTGCGTCGCGGGAATTGCAGGGCTATGCGCTGTCGCCGTGACGGTGCGGGTTCGCTCCCAGCTAGAGGCACTATCATTTGAATTTTTTTATATTAAACAAACCCTTAATTTCTTGGAAAAGGGCTGAATTGCAACATCTTACCTTGCACAGTTGTTTTTCTCTTACATCATTAATCACTGTAACATTTATTACTTCAAAGCAGCTAGAAGATATAGATGTGTTGTTTTTCTGTAGAACGTATTTCTCCTGTCACATCCATGATATAACGCTTTGTTTAAGTCAGTATCTTAACTAATTTCGAAGCAATTGAACATTATATTTAATGTAAAAGAGAGGGTTTTTTAAGTACATTATTTGTTAATGAAATTGATCGGCCAAACGTTATTAACAGTAACTGATAAAAACTGCTTAACCGAAAATGTTCTTGATTTTGTTTAAATCTTTGAAACTAAAAGAGTTAAACTTTCTAATCTATCCGAATTTCAAAGAGCACTTAAAGATATATTTATTATAATTGACGACACATTCCACATTTTTATGTTAAACTATGGCTTCTTTCGTCGTGACTTTTTACACAAAATTTATTATGACAAATCCCTCTTTTTATTATTGCATGAAGTACTTTAGAGAAAAAGTAAGCATTCAAAGAGTGGTTTACCACTAGAAGATTTAATTGTACTGGGTTACACTGAAATCAAAATAAAACCCTTTTAGGATTGAATTTATAATTTTTATAGTAATTGTTATAAATCTTAAAATGACTATATTTAAGTCTTTATATTTATGTTCTATGTGTCGCGAAGTTCGCGATGTCGTTATTATTATAAATACGGTGACTGTTTTCGTGCTCCTTTGGAGGTCTTGCTCCTTCAGAGTTTGTTATTTCAATTATGCACGAAAATTATGTAATTTATTACTTTTGGCGGGAAATATTGGTATATATAGAGGTAGTTTGATATTTGGTTAGAGCTTCTTTAGTAGTGAAAATTAACATTTAATAAAATAAGAGTGAAAATTGTATTAAAATTAAATTAAAGTAAATGAATTTGTATGATGTATGATTTGTTTGGGAATTAAAGTGATGAAAAAATGGATATATTTGTATTGTGTTTAAAAGAAAAATTAAATTCCAGTGTAGCCTCGAAATATGGATTAAACAATAAGGATCTTGGCTACACTATGGTGCACTTAGCGCACTCTTGCCCAAGTTAAAGATGTTGTTAAAAATAAACTTTAAACTAACAACGGCTCGACAATGCCGCATACATAAGGACATAAAAACATAAAACGTGAGTAGCTTATGGCAATGTAAAGCAAAATGGGCAGGTACTCGATTGATGACGTTATTGAGACTTGAGCAATGGGAGTTCTATCAGCTAAACTCACTTTTTAAAATTTTCTTATAAACTATCATATAGTCTTAAACCATTGCGTTCAACCCGTGGGTAGGCGACGTGGGCAGTAATATGCGTACATGTAACTGCCTATGACAGGCTCAATCAACTGTTCGCATGTGTCGAATTCAAAAGTACACAAACACATGAAACATAAATATTAAATAGCTTATGCCCGTGAACAGACTAAGACAAGCCGCTACTGCAGTGATTTCGTTTTTATCCGTCGTTCCCTTTTTATTCTATTTCATTATCAAAGCAGCGTTATATGTGCACCACTGTTGTTGTTCTAAAACTCACCCAGAACATTCAATCAGACTGAGTGCTGTTTTAATAACATCTTTTTAAACGTGAAATATGCATATCAAAGGTTCTTGAGAACGATACATCTATTTCACGAGTTTGACATATTTTTACATAGTCAACATACGAGCGAAGCTAAAGTTATTAGAGATACTCACGCAGTTAAATAAACTAATAACAGGTTCGAAACTTCGTTACACCTACAAAGGGTAATCATCAAACCGTATTGCATAAACTAATAACTATTTATTTACTGTAGTACCAAGACACTGCTTCACGAGGGTTAAGTTATCAGTTTGTTATGAACTTTAGCAGTTATCATTTAGTTTGTATACTGTTATTGTTATATTTGTTTAGTAGCTGTTCAAGGAGTGTACTGTTATACCAACATCAGTATAGATAGAATATATTGTTCGACGGGTTGTTGTGGTACTCACAACGATCAATTCTGCTGTAACAGTTATGGCAATCCCGAGGCCGTTATCTCGGGAGGATTTCCGTAAGTGTAAAAATGTTCCTGACATCTTCTTAGAATACGATATTCGTAGCCGGAAGAATTCATAAGCTTCGAAGTTTCATGGACTGTCGAAGCATACATTAAAATGCGACCACTCAACGTTTTAGTAACTTAATTAATGTGCACATTCATCACATACTCACGATAGACGATAGAATGATATGTGATCGCAGGATTTTTTGTAATCCATTTTAATTACTAGTCTCGAAAATGGTTAAATGCAATACTTTAATGCAATATTTGTCCAAGGTGTTTCATGTATTGAAACAGACAATAAAATGTCTTACAATACACCATGGATTTAAACTATTACTAATATTATACACATTCTAGGTCTTTTGAACTGGCATCAAATAAACAACTAAGTCCATAAGTATGGCTCAGTAAGCCGCCATATTGGATACATGTAAATTAACATTTTGGAAATGTTCACTACACTTAACCAATATCACGGACGGGGAGGGGATCGCGCACAACTGTCACCGCTGGTGAAGCGAGAAAATTGTTCTGCAAACGTCCGGTGACGGTACTGTCGATGTTTATTTTGACCCGGAGAGGAAGGTGGTCAGCTTTGACTCGTTCTTATTAAATATCAAGCAGTTCTTTTAAAAAACCGGGAACGTGATTCTATGCGTATTGGATTTATCTACATGCTGATGTAATATGACACCAATATGACAATACGTCGTTGAGTTATGACGATCATTCCGCCTCTGAAATGATCAATATTCATTGAGCTAAAGTTGTTTTCGATTTTCCTGCAGTATTTAGTTGTTTTTACGTCCAATATCTCTGCAGGAACAAAGAGAGCGATTGCCTTTTCTTTATGGTATGCTAATTGATATGTTAATTATCAAAACAAGCATGATCGGAATATTCGCAGAAATCAAAGATAAAATAACGTGTATTATTTTACAGAGCTCCCGATTTTGGCCAAATCATCTTTCAGGTCTTGGGCGGTATTTTATTCCTAGGATTTGGTTTTGTGTGTATCATTGCCTTTTGTAAATGCCACTGCTGTTGCTGCTGCTGTAGAAAATCAAGTGCACAAGCTGGACAGGTGTAACAAACGACATATCCGACGACGGCCAAACAATCTTCACTGAACATTTGTTATATTTAAAGTGTATTACAGAGATATTGTTTTACTTGCACGTTTATATGTTACAACAAGTTTAAAATATATATGTTTCAGTTACAGTTTCATATGCTTAATAGACTGATGCTCCGACGCCATTAAAGTGTCGTTTGTGAACTGAACACGAAAATAGTTAAACATTTACTCTGCTTTTCAATGTTAAAGATTTTATTTACACAATGTTTGTCTTTTCGAAATTGAAAAAGTGAAACGAAACGGATTCAATAATAAACTATGTAATATGAAATTAAAAAGAAAAAATTGAGCCACGCCATGCAAATGACGTCACATAGATGTGTAGGTAACATGCATTTAGCGGTTTTCAAACAATATTGATTGCATTGTAATGTTACATTAATAAACATTTTCGCTTAATACAGGGGGTCCAATGTATTTGGTTTATGCGGTAAAGTAAGTGAGAGAGATTTTCTGTGCGGAACAAAATGGCGGAATATTTCTTTATTTTGTGCATTTCTGGAGATATTTTGACCTGGTAAGTAGGTTTATATCACTGTTACCGAAATAGAAATACGCCCACCTGAGACCAGACATGTAAGCTTCATTTGGGTTTTTAACCTATGTTTCTAGAGGCCATAACAAAAAAGTTATTGAATGTCGTTAATAATTTAGCTAAAATATCAAGATTTAAGCTTGTCAAAAATAACACCAAAGATGAACGGTTCATTTATGTTTTAAGAACAAAATTGAACTCAACTCTGTATTGAAAATAAAAGTTAAATATGTATAATGGCCAAATCCAGGTGTGACATCCTTCCTTCATAGCCGAAGAGAGGAAAAGAGTGCATGGTACAAACTGAACAATTTCAAAATAAACATCACAAACAATTTACGAAAATGAGTACCAGGGGGGGGGGAGGGGTTATCGCCTTGGAACGTCAGTGGCAAAACATTTTTTTTCTCCAACATGATCTTTTGTAAAGAAACAAGAAAACATTTTCTTTGTGAATTAACTCAAACCCGCCCAGTCTCGTACATTGTACTTGTAACCAAAGGATGAGCGGATTGTTGTTATATTTTTTTATATTAAGGGCTTACCACACTCCCAACCACGTTCACCAATGAAAAGAAAATTATCAAAATCTCAATAATGACAAAATGCCGTTCAATGAAACTTTGCACAATTGTATGTTATTAATGTATCTTTATTTTGAATATGGTAAGAAACGTTAGAAAAGTGAAGAAAAATAGCGAGATCTAAAAATTCGCTCAATTTCTATTTACGTAAATTCACAAAAACTAAACAGCACAAAACATCATTTTAAATGCCCACATTTATAAGTAATATGAGTTTTGACCTTCAATTTCCTGTTCGCTTCCTGGTCGCGTAAACGGATGACAATCACTGATTTCTCTTTTAGTAGTTGAAAGTTTTCTTACAAAGTACACATCATTTTCTTGTCAATATCATTGCACTCACGTGGGAATTCATAATTAGGTTTTGTATCGCTTAGTTTTTGTGAATTTATGTGAATAGAATTTTAAGGAATATTTAGGTCTAACTTGTTTTCTTTACTTTTTTAAATTGCCTTACTGTATGCAAAATAAAGATACATTAGTAACATTCATTTGTGCAAAGTTTCATTGAACGGCATTTTGCCATTGAGATTTTGATAATTTTCTTTTTATTGATTAACGTGGTTGGGAGGAGTGAGTAAGCCCTTAACATGTAGTTTTTGAAAAACATACTCCATGTTGAGTAATATATTATATCGATATTATTTCAATTCATGCATTGAAGTACTGTTATCAGTTAAAAATCAATTACCAATGATCACCTTTATCAAGATTATCCGCTATTTGTTTGGGAAGGGGGACGCGTTTACTGGCGTGGCAACTGGATCAGTCAGTAGCGTTCTCGGAGGTAGATGGCTTGGCTCTATTGGCTTAAGGTACGAGTTCAATTACCATTTTCAGTGATAATGGCCAGTATAATTTGATTTGAAAGATAACATAAAGATTCTAAGAGACTTTGTTTCAAATGTTTAAACATTTTGATAAAGCATCAAAATTTACAATCGAATCTAATGCATGGTCTAAATCAATCCTGCGTCAGCTTAATACTGTTTAGTCATGCGTGATAGACATGGATATTATTTTCAAGCTATAATCCTATATTTATTACGCTACTTCTAGTTTATCAAAGATAACTTACTTCGACTGCCGATCGCCTAACTTTCAAACCAATTCGCACTTTTATGCCATGAAACTTAGACTTCCATTTTATTGTTTCCGTGAGATCAAAATCAACATAGGCAACAAATCTATCTTAAATTTCGATAACACTGAAACTATATGGCCTAGACGCCGGCATTTGCTCTATGATTCGTGAAATGTCCCCAGTTTGAGTACAGAATATCCTCTGCTATCATTGAGTACCCGCCCTTTGGCTTTACAATGCTATTAGCTTCTTATGTTTTATATGTTTGTGTGTTTTTTCACTAAGACAATTAATACTTGTTTTGTGATATGAGAACCTGTTGGGGCAAGTGTGATGTTGGTGCACCCTAGAACCTGGTTTAAACCCCCAGTGGCATTTTGTTTTGCCACTGACCGTTCCAAGGAGGTAACCCCTCTGGTTCTCACTTTCGTTATTTGTTTGTGGCGTCCATTTTGAAACTGATTATTGTAATACCATGCTCTCTTTTCCTCTCTACTTTTTGGCTGTGTGATGAGGCTGTATGCTAGATGTGGCCATGCCTGATATGCATATTTCTCTTTTTTCTGCTAACGCTAGACAGCCCAAACACCATTTTTCATTACATGGCTGTTAGATGATGTTATCGAATTCGCGACTGGACAATAGGAATCAGACAACCAATCATTTTACTGTTACTGAAGGGAATTAACCGGAGTTTATGAAGAAGGTAACGTTGCTTCTTTAAGATTTAAAGCCGCCGAACAGAAAGACCGAAGACATGTGACATTTTACCGGACTGAAGCAAAATCTGTCGAACTTTTGCGATGTTGAATTATTTATATGCATCTAGGCACTTCAGTTCCACCCCAGGGTACGGTAAATGGCGAATCCTCTGCTCAAATTCTCAGCAGCAAATGTTCAGCCAAGAACCGCACAGAGATGGTAAGCCGCGACAACTATCACCGAAAGAACATCACCGTAATGATAACAACCATAGTCGTCGTACATAATGACATTTGTGCATTCAAAACACTAAAAATTGATGCCATTGTATCTAACGTCGTACGTTGCAATTTTGCACATGCGTATAAATTACATTTTCTTCTACAGTTTTCATATAACTCACTTTTTATCTACAAGTGCATTGAGTTTTTAAAGTTGTTATAACTTTTTATAGAATCTAATTTTTTAGATACTGTATATTCATTTTGTCAGGTTTTAGAATGTTAAAGAGAATGGTTGCATTAGTAACATGCTTTATGTTGAAGACTTGACAGAAATATGTTCATGAATATATTTAAGCAAACTGAGCTTTATTATACATATTATTTTATTACTTTTACTAACTCGCAGAATTCTGTGAAATTTAAATTACTTTTCTTAAAGGTTTCGCCTCTCATTTTGGCCCCATTTTTCAGTCACAATCACATATCTTTGAGAGTTTTTAATCACTCAAAAAGTTAAACTGTTAATGTATGTTTAATGTCCATATTCACAAACATTCTCAGACAATTTGATAATCCTTTTTGTTCGATCGTTTGCTTCAAATCTTTTTTTTTAAATAATCAAATAGACAAAACTATTGTTTAGGTTTATAGTATGCTGAATTCATGTACGTTAAATATGCGGTTTTACCATAAAGATAACAAACTTTAAGCCATTTAGTTGGCAGAACTTTTAGTATTTTTTTCAAAATGTTATAACACAAACTTGTTAGTCCGGATAATCTCCCGTCAGGCATACATTTTGTCCCCGGAGCATATCTTAGCAACTCCTCAACGGAGTTCAGCCGAACTTCGAACGTGTTTACCTTAAAAAATGGACTGTCGCGTAGAAAAAAAAACATGGCCCTACCGTATTATCTGATGTCTCACTAACACTGACACAAAAGTCATGATTTGCGTTTAAATCTATATTTCCCGATGCATATCTTAGAAACCCCTCTAGGAATTTTAACCAAACCTCGCAAAGGAATTTGGTGGGATGTTGTGTTGAAGTGATAGGCCATACCTTGTAGGTCAAAGTCATACTTAGGCTTTAACGATTAAAATATGTATCAATTCTATGTTCCGCACCGCAGCCGCTTCTAAAGGAACTAGAGCCAAACTGCACAAATATTGATCCTTAAATGGGGCACCTCACAGGAAAGGTACACTCGGTCATTTTACTGATATTTTAGTTCTTACTAAATTTAGAAAGAACTTACAACTTTAAATCATTTCTTATAAACAAAAATGTGATTTTGTTACACATTTTGACAATAAAATGGTATTTTCACCGCGAAATGCACAATAAATAATGTCGTCTGCTCAAGTTTATGACGTCTTTTTAAAGATCGACGTCAACTGGCCGAAGGTATCTTCCTGTGAAGCGCCCTAATTGAGACGTGGTATTGTGACAAAAACCGTTGGCTATACTCTAAAGGTCATGGTCACCCTCGAAAGTTGTGTAAATGAGTGTAATAGTTTATGTAGCATAAATTTGCAATTTCATTCAGACGTTATATATTAAGTAAATACAACAGTGCCTCGGGTTATAGAACCATAACTCTGCCTTAAAGATAATTAACTTGCGAACCATTTGATCAAAGTTCAACGTATAAAATAATTCTGCTGGGATCATGTCAACAACCCATGATCTTGTGTGAGCCTGGTGTTCGGTAAGGGTCATACCCCTCTCCCAGCCAGCTCAAAACAAAAATCAACAAGTTTTAGCTTTCCAAAAAGCTAGTCGGTCATTAGCAAATAAATTAATAGAACAATTACGTATGTATTCGTGCTTGTATTTACTTTTGGACCAATGTAAGTCAATGATATGGCCAGTTTTCTGTCGATCAATGTCACACAGACTGTATCTGACAAGCTATTTGTGAATTTAGTTGATGTTTCAAGTTTCAAGTTTATTTCCATTTACTTTTCTCTGTATGTACAAAACATAAGCAAGAGAACATTGTACAATTCTGTTACTTTAAAGCATGCAAACAAAGTTGAAACGTTGATGTTTGATTTATTGAAAGATGAAGAAGACGTGTACCGGCAATAGGCATCAATATAAATAATCATGTCTCTAGTAGACGTAATTTATTATTTTATTCAGGACTTGTAGAAATAATTACGTTGTTTAAGCACCAGCGAATCTGATGAATATGTTACATTAACGCGAATGCTCAAAGTGGTACCATAGAACTTTCCGCAGTCGATACTTATTTGTACATTGAGAGAAAAGCCATGCTTATAATATTCAGTATTCATTACCAATATTCATAAAGTGTAATTTTAGTTGGTTCAGCAGATCTCGTCAAACTTGAAGTTGACGAGCGTTAGAAGACAGTAAACAATAAATTAGGATGCTTATGCATTTATTACTTTCACTTAAGCTTTATGCTGCTCATATCTTTTGTTTTTGTTTGAACGATTTTCTCTGAAACTATTACGGAAACTAAAGAAGCACTATTTATATTTAAATTAATCTATCATCAAAGAAATTGTCGTTATGCCACTGTTCTGAAAATTCTTCACAACTATTTCTCTTCTTTAAAGGCTGGTTTTGCATTGCTTGCAGTATATTCTAGTAGATCTCCCTTACATAGAAATGATAGTCCTTGTGTTGTCTACCTTACTGTACTGTCAAAATAATGTTATTGTTTAGCATCCCAAGACCGAATTCAGATCCGTTATATTGCATGTGTATGGGGAAGCAGACATTGGGGTCAGGGGTATCCCCGGAAATCTTTTACAAGTTAAACTCAATTAGGATTGCAACTGCGACGAGTCCAACCGTTCATTATAGACCCCAAGAAGAGAACGCATGGATAGATGCGGTTTTGAGAGGGAATAGGGGAATCAAAATAAATCAGTTCGTATTTCGTTAATAATGCATATTTTCAAGGGCAGGTTTTGAATATTATGGCGGCGGAAGTTTTGTAACATAAATTAAATAGTTAAAGTTTAAATGATAAAAATACAGATGCATGTATAGAATGGTTACCAAGTTTCTATTTTAAAACAATCGTTTAAGTTTTGTTTTCTTAAAATAGATGAAAGGGTCACTTTGAAAACCACCGAAGACGAACAATGTGAAAATATTGCAGGCTCGGTTTCATTGAGCCTTTTAAAGACTTTTAAGCATATCAAAAACATAAAATACCGCATCGTAATTAGTGCTCAAACTTGGATATCAAAAGGACAGGGAAATAGATAGATCTAAAAACCATGGCAGTTTTTGTGCAACAAGCTCAAAACTAGGCACTTTTATGCAAATCTTTGAGAAAGAGCATAATACATGTATATAAATGTCCCTCTGAATGAGTAATTGCGAATAAAAGATAAAATGTAATGTTCATTACTAATGAAGAGATGGGTAGTCATCAAACCAACTAGGTTTAAACTCTCGCAGCTCGGGTTATTTCAATAGTGTGCTTGTGAAATGCAAAATTGTGAGGTTGATTATCTGATAACAACTACATTTGTAGTTATGGATTGAAATCATTTTTCAACAAACTTGACTAACGAAGTACTTGAAACTGAGGTAACGTGTCGCGATTTATCCTATAAATTGATATTAGACAAGTTCAATTAACAAAGTCATTATTGATGCTTCCACGCTGAACGTGTAATCATAAAGTGCAATTAACCTCATGTGGCCATCCTAGTCGTTTATCTCTGTCGTTCTCAGCTTATTGGTCGTATTGATGACTGTCTTTTAGCGTACCGCCGCCCCCTTGACTACGCTTGTGATATTAGATAAAAATATTGCCCATGCTGATCTCCTATGTTTACTTTAAACAATGGTCATGTCATATTCGCTAAACCTCCGGTATCTTCTGAGAACGTTCACCGAAATTGCACTGGAAATCGCAAACAAATTGCAAAATCGCTGATCCCTTTTTTACTTTAAACAATGATCACCTCACTTCGCTACACTTCCGTTAACGTCTGAGAACATTCGCAACATTTGCACTGGAAAGTGCAAAAAAGCAAAATCTCTCTTTAAAAGACAATATTTTGACAATTAAGCAAAGTTCTGAGCATTCGTTTCCTCCTAAATGCTTGTTAAAATCATCTCCTCGTTAGCTATAAGCCTCTACTGTTTCACGACCGTATATTTGGTGATTTATACCACAAGAAAGAAAATTTTTAATGTTAACACATGGGTAGATGTTTTCATCAATTTTCAAAGTCAACGCATGGACATGATTTTTTTTTGAAACCCGCATTATGTCATCTAACATGGCATACACTGAAATTGACATTAAAACAAACAAACAAAAACAGGAAAATGTGCGAAAACCAGCAATATTACATGTTGAAGTTCTGCATTCTAACGAAATTGTTGAAGATCAGAATATTAAATATAATAATTTGAGTCCCTGTCAGGCTGCTCATCCCCCCACCCTACGACAGTGACAAAATTTTGTTGTTGAACTCTAGATCCTGGAATACATTTTTGGTTAAAAGTGTATGCTAATGACCGACTAGCTTTTTGTAAACTTTTGTTTACAGACAGCCTTTCCCGCCAAAGACGGATATTCATTAGTCTCTAAGAAAAACATAAAAGATGTCTTGCTTTTGACCAACAAAATCAATAAAACTGATCGAATCTATTTCATATATTTGATCATCCTGAACAGTTGTTTGATTCAAATAAAGTATCAGTTCAATTTATAAGCAAATAATATTTTGCTATGAAGGTTTGCATCACGTGACTTTCTAAAAAAGACGCGTATCATTATTTCTACACCCTATAGAAAATACAACACACGTATCTTTATATAATTTAACATGTCGTTATATATCAGCTCAATTTCTGATTTGATGTTACTACAACGTCCAAATATTGTTTCATCAACATTAAGAAGACTTTTCTTGCAAATAGGGGGAACGGAATAGCATTCTCAAGCTCAAGCTCTAGACGGGCGGCTTTGTCTAAAGTGACTACGTCCGGTGCCGCTGTTAACCGGTGTTACCCTTCAAAGGTCAAGTTTGGTCCATTATAATATGTCGGTCATCAGGATGACCGGCAATAAATTAAGTATACGATAAATATGATTATCTACATTAATGTCTTTTCCGGTAAACGCCTTCTCTATATATCAAGCAATCAAACATCAGCCTCTACACTTTCCTTCTCCATGAGTCTAAGTAACAGGTGGCAAAGTCTAAATTATCCGTTCTGGACCGTGAGTCACTGTTAAACGGTGTTCAGGCTAAAGATCTCAAGTTTGGTCGATTATAATATGTCGGTCATCAGGATGACCGACAATAATTATCGTATATAAACTATTTTTCAGACTAATCTATGAATGACAAAAATGTGGTTATACATGAAGAAGCATGCGAGCTACTACTCCGACACAACACCCTCTCCAAAATAATTTGCAGAATCAGCTACAAATTATTCAGAGCCAAAAAAGGGGGAATAGCTCTCAAGGCATCAGCATATTATACTCGTTTTAATGTAAGACGAGCTAATAATTGAAATACGCATTAAATATTTCGAAAAGCGAAAGTCAGAAAACTCAGCTTACCTACACGCAAAACTTTATAATTTGAACATTTTCTATAATTAGAGACCACAAACAAATAAAACTAACATAACAAAATCGAGAACTTATGGTTATGAGATGGGTGGTTTCAATTTCCCAGCCAATAAAGATTTGGATATTGTTCAATCACCCCCAAGGATATTCTTCCTGCTTTTTAAATTTTGCCTTTGGCGTTGTCTCTGATATGCAGGATTTATATACTAAGATCCCCTGTTAAAATTCTATTATGTTTAGTTCCGCCCATTGTTTTCTCGTTTAGGGCAAACCAATTCTTTTTTCTGGGGACCATGGAATGGTATTAATCTAAAAATACCGCATTGAATGTTCCATACATGTCCACCGCCAAATGCACACCATCGTTTGCACTATTTATTGGTGTAAATATTGAGTTGCGCTCAACACAGGGCTAGGCGGCGTGGGCAGTAATTAGAATTTCCATTACTGTCCATGAACAGGCTCAATCAAACCGATCCTGCAATATTTTCATATTTGTCGCGTTCGATGGCTTTCAAAGTTCCCTTTTCGTCTTTTACAGGTTTAACAGTCAATTATAAAACTGACATTCATAAATTATTTCCAATTATATAATTTAACAATTGCTATTTACAAAACCACATAATATGTATTCACGTTATATATAATTCCTTGGACTTTTTGTCACATTTACATGCATTTTCATTCGGTATTCTTAAAAGGCATGGCTTATAAAATTTAGTAATTTACCGTTTGTTTAGCTGCAAAAATGAGTCATTGTGGTAAAAATTGTAAATAACATGTCAACTTCGTAGATTATACTGGGCACTGATAACGATGATATAGTATTTATTTTGTGAACGACAGGAAGATATCATGACAAAAAGTATAGTTTTCGGAGTTATTTTGTTGCTTTGCTGTAAAGGTAGGTGTTTTGTAAATGTTTTGTTATCTTGCATTGTACTTTTCCTTTTTCCCCCCAGACAACGAATACATTTTATTTTCATTTCTAAATCCTCTTTCATCGGTCAAGTGTTTTCATTTATATTTTGGCATCATCAGAACAAACATAAACTATAGTGAGAAAAAGAAAAAGAAAAGCTATATTAAGTGCCGAAATCTTTATGTTTTTCGTAAAAGCTTCTGTTAATTCAAAACAAAATTACAGCGCTATATGTTTGCACGTTTGATAACCCATTGCATGCAACATTGTAGAGTTATCGAACTGAATGGTGGGTTACAGTTACTTTACAGAAGCAACTTGTACTTGTTGGTTCATATGTACGATAAAATATGAGGCGTGTGCACCCCAGAACTTGGTTTTTAGACTGGCGCATTGCGCATGCGCCAGTCTTAACTAACGATGCAGTGAACTCTGCGACGCGCAGTCCTGAACTTCGGGTGTATCATTGCGACCACGAGAGCGTATCAAGTAAGTGGTCACCGCGAGAGCAGGCCGAGATGTTCTGCACAAGTGTGAAGCACAATGCAGCACACCATTCCACGAATCTTAAGCGATTCGTAGTAAGTTTCCTTGTAATTCTGGAGCATCCATGCCAAAAATTCCATCGAACAATTGTAGAGTGAAATCATGACCAGCTACGGTAGTGAACAAGCAACTGGATATGCATGAGTAGTTTAGTTGCGCCTGAAAGATTTCGTAGTTGTGTGGCATAAAAAGTAGTGCATTTTAAGAAAATACAAATATTTCGAGAAGGAATGCGAACTTTGAAAGATAATGCTTCAAATAAAAACAAGAAAACATTTTTATGTTGTTGTTCGAACAACTTTTAAGGGATATCAGAGGAACGATTAAAAACAAATCAGTCACGTGACAAGCGGGAGATAACGTGGGTTGCCATTTTGGTTAGGATGGATTAGTTGTGGATCGAGATTTTGCTCAGCATTAAGGACCGGGTCGAGCTATCATAACGGTTGTTGCGCTCGACAACCGTTAACAGCATTGATTTATTTCTAACAAGCGTTAAATTCGCCGACATCCGTTTATTCAAAATCGACATGTCATAATTTTCTGTTTCTTGCATTGTGAACACAGGTCGCATGGGCAACATTCGCTGCCTCGGCAGCGAGTATTTTAGGGCGTGGCTTTACATACAAGCTATCTGCCAGTTATAATTAACTGTAGTAAAAATAGCCTGTAGAGAGTGAGTCACTGCATTACAGCAGACGATAGAATGAAGACTCCCTTTGCACTGATTATGAACTTCTATTTTTCCTTACAGGTCCCTTTGAATTTCTTTATGTCATGGACTTATTCCTCTTTTTTTTGTTTTTGTGTTCTTTAATTTAAATTCATATTTTCCTATTTGTTGTAAAAGACAAGCAGTACAACACTTAATATTTCATTCATAACTTTAGCCAGGAATGTTTCTATTATCACAACATAAAAAGATAATGTCACAAAATTAATTTGCGATCCTGCTGTAACCTATGAAGCAGCAGATATCTGGTCTGTTTGCTGATACCATGCTATTGTTCTATCTTTGAAAAAGGAGGGAAACTTTTGTAGATTCTTTATAGAAAACTATTATGTGTTTAATTGTTTATAATATTAAAGGAAACATTATTATAAATGGCAGATTCTATTGCAAAGAAATAATTTAGGCAAAATAGAGCACATAGGATAAAAAGCTAAACATTTCATAACTCTGTGAGATTAAGCTTCAGTCTTATTGTACATGCTTTCTTGCTGCTGAATGTAAACATTAGCACGTGGTTGTGTTTACAAACACCGTGTTTTATCAGTTAGACACACCTCCCGGGAAATTCAAATTCAAAATTTTCTGTCTGACAGGTTTAAACTTTTTCTGAGAGTCACCTTTATAATTAATATTTCACTTAAATTTTTAGATGAAATGTTTAAAAGGCTTACAATGTACATCTGTGAAAAATTTCAAAAAATATTGTTCAGTAGTTTTTTTCAAATTTTGAAAAAAGGGCTCCTTGATGTGTAACATGCATTAAATTATAGAAAAGCCTGCCCTAGCGCCATCTTGAGGTTTATATAGTCCTGTTGCCCCTTAAACTCTTTCTCCGTCGTTATCAGAAAATAAACGACTGTTGAAAACCAAAATCTAGAGGCCTCTGATTGGCTGCTGGATGACGTCACACTTGCTCTCTGTATCTTTTTTAAAAACTCTCTCTCAAGCTGCTTATAAACAAGGCTTATTGCTCATCACAATAATTCATGATAAACCTTGACATGGATAAAGCATGATCGAGTAAATATGCACTTAGTATTTGTGATAAAGATTAGAAGAAGTACAGCTGATACTTTTTAAATCAGCAACTGGAAGGTTTAAACAGCGCACTGAACAACATTATATGGCAAACATTGTGCAGAATTTGTGCAACTCGAAGGTTTAACATATCACAGTAATGTAGGCATTCCAGACATATGTAGCCTATGGCATTAAGTTAGTGACCAGGTTAAGTGGCATCAAATTGCTATCAACAACCCAGTTGGGATAATGGTAAACATACATCTGTAATATGACTCCAATGTCTTTGTATTTTTAAACCTAACCCTAGCTGGTGTTGTTATGTAAACGTGGGGAATACCGCCTAATTTAAACCTCAAGGAAAGATAACTGAAACTCGCTAAGGATTCTCTGGCGGTTATAGCCGCCAGACAAAATTGGTTTACTACTGTCGTTGTCTACTGAAAGTACAGACATGCGCAGTGAAACAGTCAAGTTGCCCCTTTAAGGTACGTGCGCCTTGTGAATTTCATTGTTGACCCTACTCAGTTGTGGCGGAGCCTGATCATCGTTATTCTAGCAAATCTTAAGCACTAATCATACGCTCCTGCATCAAAAAGACCCCCAACCTAAAAGTGGAAAACCTAATTTCCTTGCATCAAAATACAAGTACCTGCATCTATTGAAATCCCTGAATATACTGAATTATTTGCTAATGTTGATGATAGTAACTGTCACAAAGTTTAACGAAAAAAAACACACATAGTTTCATATGTTTACAGTTATGATATCTGTGCAGGGCAAGTTCGATTCAACCAGCGCGCCAGTCTTTCAACGCTCTCAGCGCTTTGATTATCTCACAGTGGCAAAATTTTGCCGCTGTCTCTTCCACGGCGGTAACCACAAAGGTGAAGAAACTATATTATGTTCATAAACATGATCTTATTTACGCTGCGTGGGGATTGTGAGAAATTCAGAACCGATTCTGGCAATGATCGGCTGTACGAAGCTAGTGTGGAATATGCTTTTGAGATCTTAAAGCAGTTCATTCGATTTATTCTGATCGGTGTTTTTGTAAGTGCAGGTATTACAAAAACAATTAAAGTATAAACACCTCAGCCCGAGATCTTGAAAGTCTAATACTTTGATCATATACATGTACCCGTTTATAGTTACAGATGAAATTAAGCTGAAGACGATGGACTTAGTTCAACATTTAAATATGTATCTTCACATTTCGTCATTTTGCCTTATATTATATAGTTTCTTTGGTGTATCTACGAGAAATCGAAATCCGGACTTTCGATGTTTAATCGAATACTACCGTACAAGTGAACAAATTTTCATATCGTTTACAACCGGTAATGTTTGGAATCTTACGGAAATTTTCGACCGGGTAGATCCTCTAAAAGAATACTGGTCAATATAAGTTGTCATGAAAGGGGAGCTTAAAAACTGATACCTTATTTTCGAATAGTCAATGTAGAATACTGCAGAGGCCAGTAAACATTTGTTTATTTAGATTTTCATACAAAGCTCTTCTAAGTATTATTGCACTCAAAGATAAGAGGCATAAAGCGAACTTCTTGTATGATCAATATAAGCTTTCGTCTCTGGAGAAAATATACTTAACAAACTGATTTTAGCGGCATGAATATTTACCCGTTTAAGTTATTGATGAAATTAAGTTGAATTAAAGTAAAACCCTGCACCTACGTCATACATGTATAATTTTGTTTTACTATAATTTTTTCATAACTGTTATCCTTTTGATTATTTACTGTTCTCCTTTTGTTGGTTTACTGGTTTTCCTTTTATTTCATCATTGTTATTCCTTTGCTTATTTACTGTTCTCATTTTTTTATTTTACTGTTTTTTTCCTTTTATTTCATAACTGGTCTCCTTTTGTTATTTTACTTTTTTTCTTTTTATTTCATTACTGTTATCCTTTTGTTTATTTACTGTTCTCCTTTTGTTATTTAATAATTTTTCCTTTTATTTCATCACTGTTACCCTTTTGTTTATTGACTTTCTCCTTTTGTTAGTTTTAGTTTCTTTTATTTCATCACTGTTCTCCTTTCGATATAAATCTGTTTTTCCTTAAGTTTTATTTTATCACTGTTATCCTTTTGTTTATTTACTGTTCTCATTTTGTTATTTTACTGTTTTTCCTTTTATTTCATCACTGTTATCATGTTGTTTATTAACCGCTACTCTTTGGTTTCTTAGCTGCTCAAGCAGAGTACTGTTATACCAACATCAACAATCTAGACAGAATATATTGCTCGACGGGTTGCTGCGGACCTACACCAATCGATACTGCTGTTCCTACTATGCTGATTACTACAGCAGGTACGTTTATTTTCGAATTATGATTTTGACTATAAATTACATGTATACATTTTTAATATAATACATATAATAATATATAATATACGATATGTTTAAATTACAGTTAACCTTTTCAAAGTTTAAACAGCGCAATCTCTTTTTCTTTTAAGTAACTGGTGTGTTTATTCTTGTGTGTTTGCAATACATCAGGCATGATCGAAATTACTAAATGAAGTTTGAATATACCGAGCAAAAATGAAAACTTACCAGTTTTAAATTCAAAAATTGTGTCTATTTATGCTATATTTTATCATTCATTTACATGTAATACAGTATGTGGTATTTACACATAACTGGACATTTAATAAAGCGGGCAGATGTTGTTATTTTTTCAAAGAGATCAATATTATTTCATCTTTCCCTTAATAATGACGAGATCGAAAATTTTTAACATTAAAGTCTCAAACTGATTATTGGACTGTCAACTTTTAAAGATTATGGCATGTAAAAAAAGGGAAACACAATCTTTGAAGTCCGTTGATGCAAAGAAATGAAAGTTAGTGATTCGTTTTGGCATACTACCTCCGTTCTAACGCTAAATTTTCCAAATTCACATAAAAAATCTTTTTTATTGACCGACATATAACAAACCGACTACTTCCGTGATAAACATATTGGTAATCAAATTTCTCCAGATATTGCATTCACTGGCATTATAAATGTAATAAAAGGAGTGTTGATATTGTTTTTGTTAAGTTTTTTATTTTGGCTCAGTATAGTATACGTTTTTTTTCTTTTCCAAAGTAAGTGACCTCTTTGAAGAGCATATGTCATCCATTAAGAGCAACAAGTCAATGGAGCAAGAAGTTACACTTAGACCAAGAAGTTAATAGAGCAAGAAGTTACACTTAAAGCAAGATGTCAATAGAGCAACAAGTTAATAGAGCAAGAAGTTTAACATTTAGAGCAACAAGCCAATAGAGCAAGAAGTTACACTTAGACCAAGAAGTCAATAGAGCAAGAAGTTTAACATTTAGAGCAACAAGTCAATAGAGCAAGAAGTTACACTTAGACCAAGAAGTCAATAGAGCAAGAAGTTTAAAATTTAGAGCAACAAGTCAATAGAGCAAGAAGTTACACTTAGACCAAGAATTCAGTAGAGCAAGAAGTAACACTTAGACCAAGAAGTCAATAGAGGGAGAAATTACACTTAGACCAAGAAGTTAATAGAGGGAGAAGTTACACTTAGACCAAGAAGTTAATAGAGCAAGAAGTTACACTTAGAGCAAGATATCAATAGAGCACAAGTCAATTGAGCAAGGAGTAACACTTAGACCAAGAAGTCAATAGAGCAAGAAGTTACACTTAGAGCAAGAAGTTAATAGAGCAAGAAGTTACAGTTAGACCAAGAAGTCAATAGAGGGAGAAGTTACACTTAGACCAATAAGTCAATAGAGCAAGAAGTTACACTTAGACCAAGAAGTCAATAGAGCAAGAAGTTACACTTAGACAAAGAAGTCAATAGAGGGAGAAGTGACACTTAGACCAAGAAGTCAATAGAGCAAGAAGTTACACTTAGACCACGAAGTCAATAGAGGGAGAAGTTACACTTAGACCAAGAAGTTAATAGAGCAAGAAGTTACACTTAGAGCAAGAAGTTAATAGAACAAGAAGTTACACTTAGACCAAGAAGTCAATAGAGGGAGAAGTTACACTTAGAGCAAGAAGTCAATAGAGCAAGAAGTTACACTTAGACCAAGAAGTCAATAGAGGGAGAAGTTACACTTAGACCAATAAGTCAATAGAGGGAGACCTTACACTTAGAGCAACATGTCAATAGAGCAAGAAGTTACATTTAGACCAAGAAGTCAATAGAGCAAGAAGTTACACTAAGAGCAAGAAGTCAATAGAGCAAGAAGTTTAACATAAATGAATTGTAGATATTGAAGCTTTGTAAATGGACGATGTTGAATTTAAAGCTAAGGTTATATTTATTCTTTTACAGAGGCCCTCCTGTTGGTCTAATCATAGGTGTAGTTGTTGGAGGTGTTGTATTCCTACTCATTGTTGCATCGGTTATCGTTTGCTGCTGCTGTTGCTGTAGAAATTCACGTGCACAAACTGGCCAGGTCTACCAGACAACCTATCCAATGGCAGGCAAGTTAATCATTCAAAGATAAAATAGCGTGATTGGAGATACATAGCTGTCACCGTACAGTATAGCTGCAATTCCCAGTAAGGACAAAATCATTTGAAAGGTAATATTAAAAAAGTAAAATATGCATATCAGGAATCGCCACATTCAGAAAACACACCCTCCCCACGCAGCCAACGACAGAGGAAAGGAGAGCATGGGTTAATAAAAATATCCATTTCAAATAAGAAACATCAAACAAAACGATAAAGAGATTGTTTGGGGTTATCGCTTTGGATAAAGACTTTCAAATGTTACAAATAAAACTGAATTAAAATTTAAGAACAAAATCTACACCTATGTTCGTGTTCCAATCAGACTTGCGCTCCAGCTTAATATTATTCGCTCTTACACGACAGACTTCCACATAATTTTATGTTTACTTTACATATATTTCACCATAAATATATTGCAGTTTATGGCAGCCCTGTTCCGCCCCCAAGCTACGACCAGGTTGGATATGAAAATGGCGCACCAGCTGCCCAAATTTTGACGGCAAATGTTCAGCTAGGAACGACACAGAGATGGGAAGCCGCGTTCACTATAAACGACAGAACATCACCATAGTGAAAACAACACGTGGTTCGCTGGAAAGCAATTTAACAAAAGAAATCCATCATTGATTGCACGTCAAAATATGACGTCACTGTGGCATCGACATATTATCCAAGAAAACTGCAAACATTCTCTTGACCATAAAAAATCATTTTTTATTATATTTATATGTTTATTTCATAGCATTGAAAGAGAGAGAGAGAGAGAGAGAGAGAGAGAGAGAGAGAGAGAGAGAGAGAGAGAGAGAGAGAAAGTCTTTTTTGTTTTAGCAAATTTAAATTTTAGATTCCGTGTGATAAAGTTTGTAATGACTGTGTCAGTTTGACTCGTTCTATTTACCTTTAAATGTTTTAATAACGAATATCGTTAGAAGTTTTTATAATTTTATCTTGGTTAATTATTTGCTTCCAAATAACAATAGAAATGAACGTTTGTTTCTTTTTACAGCAATATTGTTTTAGTTAAACATTATTTTGTGCTTATTAATAAAATGTGAATACTAGGTTGCTTTTGTTGTCAGTGCATTCAAACCTACCTAAGCCTGAATATAAACTATCAAAGTCAGTGTGTGCTTGTTTGTTCAATATCTTTTCTGTATACTTATAAGATATGCAAACACCTAAAGTGAGCAAAAAAGGATGGCTGAAATGAAACTGATCGAGTTCCTAAGTGTTCATACAACGTTTTCCCAAAGAATCATAACCTCTGAGTTACGCATTAGGGCTGTTTCAAAAAAAATGGCTGGTTTTGGTTTTCCTGGTATAAAAATGTACAACAAACAGTTACTTCCATTTTCCTACTTTGCAGAGGTGTCTCATCATGCCCTTTAAAGATTTGTTTCATCAAAATAGCACCATCCGTTAAAAAATATTCTAAAATAAAGGGCAAACAATGTAAGGAGTGTGACAAAAAAGTGTGACACTTTCAAAATCACATTTGTTCAGACAATTATTTTACAGAAAGCTTGAGTAAAGACAAGTTTTAGTGTTGTTTTAGTTAAAGGAGGTGCATTTATTAGGCATCAAATAATGATAAAATTAAGCATATTATACTTAAAGTAATCAAAATATATGCTATTAAGTCAAGCGTGGTAGATTAGAAAATACCTCAAGAAAATCAATACCTCTTTGCTTTATAAATTAATAGGACTTTTAAGATTAATAGTACATAAGAAAAGTTTTGTGTATCATGAAGTGTCATGTTTCTAGATGCAATAATTATAATATTATCACCTCTATTGAAATTATATTTGTCTGCAGCTCCCTTCAGGGAATGTCAGCTAAATTTGTCAGGAGTGTGACATTATGCACATATTGCAATATTCTGTCAACATATCCTTTACATGAAAACAAGAGCATGTTTTTTCCTAGAAGTCTATGTCATGTTTTGTTAAATTGTGACAAACATGAATGGCCTTAGTGAAACATTTTTGAGTACACTGCACTTATATGGTTGTCAGGAGTGTGACACACTTTTTTAACAATATGAATTTTTTATCTTTATGCGATACCACAAGTTCTAAAGCACTTATATTTGATGCTTCAACATGTATTTGAACAGAAATACACATTTAAATAATAAGAAACAGTAATACTTGTATTTTAAGCACATAAATTAAAATTCTTTGATTTTTTAAATATAGGTCAATAAAGCTCCATAAAATTTTTATTCTGCCACATATGGGTATAACTTGATTGATTTTGATCACTGAAAAGACTGTACAAACATATGGACCAACCAGTTTGGACTTTTTAAGAACTTAAATTCTTTACATTTTTTTCACTTCACTTGCCATTTTTCAAATGACAATATCTCAGCAACCAGTTGACCGATTTCAAAATTCTTTCAGTTTTTTACTCAGTTTCAATAAGCAAAAAATTCAGAATAACAAGTTTTGAATTCGAACGAACTTTAATTTTTCACTATTTTTTCACTTTTCCAGCCATTTTTTTTGAAACAGCCCATTATATCAACTGTAGTAGAGTTAAACACACGGAGGTACTAGGTAAAATTTTATTATAGGGAAGTGTTAATGTACCCTTTTACAAAATCGGGAAATATTTACATGGGTTTATTGATTCAGATACATCAAACCGGTGACTGGTTTTCATTCGACGCATAGAAGTGAAAATCGATAACGATTATCATATGTTTCGTATAGCGAAAAAGCGAGCATTTTTGAGTGCGGAATGTTTCTGTGTTGCAGTATAAGCAAGCCACTTGGTATTGGACTCTATTTAACTCCGTTATCTTATCTGGATCAAAGGGAAGTAAAAGCGATGAACAGTATTGATATTTAAATCTGCTAAGTTATTGCAAAGATACTATTAAGTAGGAAACATGGATTACAATATTTACATCATAATTGTCGGAGTTAATTTATTGATGTGCTTAATAGGTAATTATTTTGTTATGTTTGTATTTCTGTTAATTAAATTTTATTACACGAGTGTTAATTTGGCCTTTTATTAAATATAGGCTGATGTTGTTGTTCTTGTTTCCTTTGTATTAAAGGGCTATTTCATCGCGAATCTGCACTGTCACTTGATATCGATCAATATCGTATGGTGTGTTTTGTTCTGCACGCAGAAACATATATTACTGTAATGATTGGGTGGGATGATTCAACCCCAGCAAGGTCTTAAACATATTATTTGAAATTTAATTAAATCTAGTGTATAAATCGAATACAGTTTAATTTGCACCGCATGTTGTAAAACATTTACAACGTTGAATGTTTAAATTACCCCGGAGCACTATTATTTGTTGAACGATGTTATCTTATCTTTGACAGGTTTGTTTGGGATTTTACGTACACATATAAATAGAATGTTAACATATGTACAGTGCATTATCGACCGGGAAGTAGAGTAACGTTATAGTTGGCTGTTTCACTGCGCATGTCTGTACTTTCAGCAGTTTATGTTCTGATAACGACGGTGAAAGAGTCTAACGTTATAGTTGTTTTGACTGTTACACTGCGCATGCGTACTTCAGTAGAAAGTTTATTTAAAGAAAGCGACTGAATAAGAGTCAAATTTATATCTAGACTGGCAATTAAAATCTGTAAAATGTTATTACAGATATGATATCGCTGTATTTAAATAAAACCTATATTGATCGAGCATATCACCAATTTAAAGTGTATATCCAATTGAGTAATGCCTCGTTGTGTCAGTTTTGCGTTGTTTACGGCATAAGAATGACTCTAGAGTATTAAACATTATAATCACACTTTATTATAGCATGAATTTGTGTTCAGGCGTTGTGTTTATTATTTGTCTTGCATTTATCTGTGAAAACCCCTAAGATCTATTGCCTAATAGGACGTGTATTTTTAGTTGGTTATATAATAGCATACGACGTTATTTATATTAAATATATTTATAGGCTTACATTATCATGTACTTTAAATTCAAATATCGCTAATTGATAACTCTTTATTAGTAAACTGAGTTACCTGAAATGTTAACGTTTAAAAGAAACAACGCAAACAAACATAAAATCTCACTGACAGTTTTATATGATACCATGTCCAGTCATGTATTTTGCTGAAAGTCATATTAAAGATTTATTACAAGGCCATACAATTGTTATATAAAACTTGTTATTTGTTTGTTTAAAATTTTAAAATTTATGTGTTTAAAATGACCTACTTTGAAAAATGCATTATTTTAATGGACCTACCTGATAAAATTGGCCTCACGTCATTATTATCGTTACCTGTTTTTTTCCGTGTTTTCTTCCGGAGATCAACTTATATGTTAAATATTGATTTGTTTATCTTCAAATATCTTATGGATATGAAATATAGAAATATACTCAACTCAGTTCTTTTAAATCATTTATTAACGTTTAGGCTTTGTGCCCTTTATCACGACAAGATTTTCGTAAATGTTTATGTCTGCATGCCCGCCCGCCCGCCCGCCCGCCCGCCTGCCTGCCTGCCTGTCTGTAAAATAGGCCACTATTCATAATAATTGTTACATGTTTATAATTCCGTTTTTACGATCTATTCATATGTTGTTGTTTTTTTTTCTGTAAATATCTTATGTATATTAAAAAAATATACCTCAATTCTTTTCAATTATTTATTTATGTTTCGGCTTTATAACCTTTATCAAAATTTACGACAATATTTTCATAAATTAATATTGATTTCTTGTCTTCCTTTTTTACCTCCAAGCTGCTCAAGGAGAGTATTGTAACTTCACCAGCAGCTACAATAATTATACCATGTACATGAACTGCTCATCCGGTTGTTGTGGTTTTTCCAACAAACAATACTGCTGTAGCAACATCGATTATTCTAATGAAAGCTCGTAAGTTAATTGAGTTTTAATACTCATTAATACGCTTATATGATTTGTTTAAAAAGAAAGAAACACTGAGGAATATATACACTCATAAACACAGCCTATAAGCAGAGGAATAGAGAGCATCGTTTGACAATATGATCGGTTTCAAAAACCGAAAGATGTCAAGGTGCTTAAACCTCACGATTGCTCCAGATTCTTATATCAACAAAATTAATATAAAGTAATATTTAAATCAGTTCGGTAGTTCTATTATCTTACATAAGATGCCAAAAAGTGAAATATGCATGTCAGGAATAGCCAAACCCAAAAATCACAGCCTCCCCACGCAGCCAAAGAGTAGGGAGGAAAAGAGAGCATTGTGTTTATGAAACGATCAGTTTCAAATAAGACACCGCAAAGAAGAAACAAAAAGGAGAACCTTTTGGGGCTCCGCCTCAAACGGTTAGTGGCAGTACTATTTGCCACCGGGATATAAATAAGGTTCTAGGGTGCAATAACCTCTAACTATGAAATACGACGGAGGTGTTGTCTTCTATTCATAAAAGACAAATTGTTGATACTAATTTATATGAAAGGTAAGTAACTTAAAGAACGATTTTATACATTTTATCGGACACCCTTCTTTTAATCTTTAAACCGTCTAAGTGTTTGTTTTTGACTATGTAAAGGTTTTCGGACACTTGTTCATTATCAGGAAAAAAATAATTACTTTTACTCTTTAGGTACATATGTATACTATTAAAACAACATGAAGGATTTTAATATGGACTTAAATTATAGGAAGTAAAGTAAAGTTATAGTAATTCTGTATTTTTTTTATAAAGAACAAGTGTCCTAAATTTGCATTTAAAAGTAAAACATTAACACAGTGTTATTGCTGACTTACCTTTTGGAATAGATGAAAAGTGAACTTTGAAAATATTGCAGGATCGATTTGATTGAGCCTGTTTATGGACAGTAATGGAAATGCAAGTTACTGAATGACTTTTTGCGTTTTTTTAATGACGAACGCGTGACTTTAGAAAAGTTTGCGTTTTCAGGATGATTAGCCTTGGTGCAATAATAGGCATAAGTATTGGTGCTGTTGCCTTGTTTTTCCTTGCGGTATCGTTTATTGTCGCCATTTGCTGTTGCTGCTGCATCTGCTGCAGGAGGCCAAAGTAGCCAGATGGTCCAGAGTTTCAAACCGCCTACCCAGCAGTGGCAGTTACGTCAACTTTCTTGTCATAATTATGCCAAGTTATTATATTTACACTTTTATGTGACCATCGTTTAGGATGGATCAAAATTGAAGTGTTTAGAAATGTAAATATTGAGTTTCGAATAACCCGGGGCTAGGTGGCGTGGGCAGAAAAATGCATTTTAATTACTGCCCATGATCAGGATCAGTTCAAACTTAGCCTGCAATGATTTCATATTTTCATATTTGTCGCGTTTGGTAACTTTCAAATTACCAATTACATCTTTTGTATATAAGTACAGTCTACTGGCCATTTAGAGTTACCAAGAGAAAGAAAGGGAGGGAGAGAGAGAGAAAGAGAGAGAGAGAGAGGAAGAGAAAGAGGGAGAGAGAGAGAGAGAGAGAGAGGAGAGAGGAGAGAGAGAGAGAGAGAGAGCGAGAGAAATTATGATCTGAAATACAAGTCAGTTTTGATGTGCCGGATTTTGTACAGAAATGCAGGGTACTTCTGTGAGTGAATAGGAACGGTTTTAGATTCCAATGGCTTAAACACTCAGAGCAAAGGATTACTAAATCGAAACAGCTAACGCCAAGCTATTGTGTATTCGAATTACTTCAAATTTTTTATCCATCCGCCTTATTACTTTTTCTTCGCGTCCCAACTGAATGTTTTGTCTGAAAAGGTTTTAGCAGATGATAGTGGAAAATATTCTGAAAACCGGAAATAGGCTAAAGGTTTGCAACATCGGTAGTGTGTTCCTGATCTTGATCATAGTGATTGTTTCAAATTCCGTCATAAGTAAATTTCATTAAATGAATATTAAATCAGTTATATTTTATCAATCAGTAACAGCTAGTAGTAATAATCAAAGTGGTAACTCTTCTTAATGTAAAACTGATTTCCTTTTTCAGTTTACTACAGTCCGGAACAAAACTCAGACTATAACTTAACGGGTAATGTAAACGGCGTGACCTCTACACAATTTAAAACAGCAAATGCACAACCAGGATCTACATCGACAAGGGAAGCATCGCCTTTGATGATAGAACGAACGATTCCTTGAACGAACTAGGATATTCAGTAATCTATCAAGTGTAACATACAAGTCATGACGTCAGTCTGACATCCTGTGATATCAAGAATGCATTAGCTAGTGTATTCAGTGACCATTCATGCGTAACATGCTAGTAATGACGACAATATGACATCCTGTGATATCAAGAATGCATTAGCTAGTACATTCAGTGACCACTCATGCGTAACATGCTAGTCATGAAGACAATCTGACATCCTGTGATATCAAGAATGCATTAGCTAGTACATTCAGTGACCACTCATGCGTAACATGCTAGTCATGACGACAATCTGACATCCTGTGATATCAAGAATGCATCAGCTAGTACATTCAGTGACCACTCATGCGTAACATGCTAGTCATGACGACAATCTGACATTCTGTGATATCAAGAATGCATTAGCTAGTACATTCAGTGACCACTCATGCGTAACATGCTAGTCATGACGACAATCTGACATCCTGTGATATCAAGAATGCATTAGCTAGTACATTCAGTGACCATTCATGCGTAACATGCTAGTCATGACGACAATCTGACATCCTGTGATTTCAATAATGCATCAGCTAGTACATTCAGTGACCATTCATGCGTAACATGCTAGTCATGACGACAATCTGACATTCTGTGATAGCAAGAATGCATTAGCTAGTACATTCAGTGACCACTCATGCGTACCATGCTAGTCATGACGACAATCTGACATTCTGTGATATCAAGAATGCATTAGCTAGCACATTCAGTGACCATTCATGCGTAACATGCTAGTCATGACGACAATCTGACATCCTGTGATATCAAGAATGCATCAGCTAGAACATTCAGTGACCATTCATGCGTAACATGCTAGTCATGACGACAATCTTACATTCTTTGATATCAAGACTGCATTAGCTAGTACATTCAGTGACCACTCATGCGTAACATGCTAGTCATGACGACAATCTGGCATCCTGTGATATCAAGAATGCATCAGATAGTACATTCAGTGACCACTCATGCGTAACATGCTAGTCATGACGACAATCTGACATTCTGTGATATCAAGAATGCATTAGCTAGTACATTCAGTGACCACTCATGCGTAACATGCTAGTCATGACGACAATCTGACATCCTGTGATATCAAGAATGCATCAGCTAGTACATTCAGTGACCACTCATGCGTAACATGCTAGTCATGACGACAATCTGACACCCTGTGATATCAAGAATGCATTAGCTAGTACATTCAGTGACCACTAATGCGTAACATGCCAGTCATGACGACAATCTGACATTCTGTGATATCAAGAATGCATTAGCTAGTACATTCAGTGACCACTCATGCGTAACATGCTAGTCATGACGACAATCTGACATCCTGTGATATCAAGAATGCATTAGCTAGTACATTCAGTGACCATTCATGCGTAACATGCTAGTCATGACGACAATCTGACATCCTGAGATTTCAATAATGCATCAGCTAGTACATTCAGTGACCATTCATGCGTAACATGCTAGTCATGACGACAATCTGACATTCTGTGATAGCAAGAATGCATTAGCTAGTATATTCAGTGACAACTCATTCGTAACATGCTAGTCATGACGACAATCTGCCATTCTGTGATATCAAGAATGCATTAGCTAGTACATTCAGTGACCATTCATGCGTAACATGCTAGTCATGACGACAATCTGACATCCTGTGATTTCAATAATGCATCAGCTAGTACATTCAGTGACCATTCATGCGTAACATGCTAGTCATGACGACAATCTGACATTCTGTGATAGCAAGAATGCATTAGCTAGTACATTCAGTGACCACTCATGCGTACCATGCTAGTCATGACGACAATCTAACATTCTGTGATATCAAGAATGCATTAGCTAGCACATTCAGTGAACATTCATGCGTAACATGCTAGTCATGACGACAATCTGACATCCTGTGATATCAAGAATGCATCAGCTAGAACATTCAGTGACCATTCATGCGTAACATGCTAGTCATGACGACAATCTTACATTCTTTGATATCAAGACTGCATTAGCTAGTACATTCAGTGACCACTCATTCGTAACATGCTAGTCATGACGACAATCTTGCATTCTGTGATATCAAGAATGCATCAGATAGTACATTCAGTGACGACTCATGCGTAACATGCTAGTCATGACGACAATCTGACATTCTGTGATATCAAGAATGCATTAGCTAGTACATTCAGTGACCACTCATGCGTAACGTGCTAGTCATGACGACAATCTGACATCCTGTGATATCAAGAATGCATCAGCTAGTACATTCAGTGACCACTCATCCGTAACATGCTAGTCATGACGACAATCTGACACCCTGTGATATCAAGAATGCATTAGCTAGTACATTCAGTGACCACTCATGCGTAACATGCTAGTCATGACGACAGTCTGACATCGTGATATCAAGAATGCATTAGCTAGTACATTCAGTGACCACTCATGCGTAACATGCTAGTCATGACGACAATCTGACATCCTGTGATATCAAGAATGCATCAGCTAGTACATTCAGTGACCACTAATGCGTAACATGCTAGTCATGACGACAATCTGACATTCTGTGATATCAAGAATGCATTAGCTAGTACATTCAGTGTCCATTCATGCGTAACATGCTAGTCATGACGACAATCTGACATCCTGTGATATCAAGAATGCATCAGCTAGTACATTTAGTTACCACTCATGCGTAACATGCTAGTCATGACGACAATCTTACATTCTTTGATATCAAGACTGCATTAGCTAGTACCATCAGTGACCACTCATGCGTAACATGCTAGTCATGACGACAATCTGGCATCCTGTGATATCAAGAATGCATCAGATAGTACATTCAGTGACCATTCATGCGTAACATGCTAGTCATGACGACAATCTGACATTCTGTGATATCAAGAATGCATCAGCTAGTACATTCAGTGACCACTCATGCGTAACATGCTAGTCATGACGACAATCTGGCATCCTGTGATATCAAGAATGCATCAGCTAGTACATTCAGTGACCACTCATGCGTAACATGCTTGTCATGACGACAATCTGACATCCTGTGATATCAAGAATGCATTAGCTAGTACATTCAGTGACCACTCATGCGTAACATGCTAGTCATGACGACAGTCTGACATCGTGATATCAAGAATGCATTAGCTAGTACATTCAGTGACCACTCATGCGTAACATGCTAGTCATGACGACAATCCTACATTCTGTGATATCAAGAATGCATTAGCTAGTTCATTCAGTGACCACTCATGCGTAACATGCTAGTCATGACGACAATCTGACATTCTGTGATGTCAAGAATGCATTAGCTAGTACATTCAGTGACCATTCATGCGTAACATGCTAGTCATGACGACAATCTGACATCCTGTGATATCAAGAATGCATCAGCTAGTATATTCAGTGACCACTCATGCGTTTCATGCTAGTCATGACGACAATCTGACGTTCTGTGATATCAAGAATGCATCAGCTAGTACATTCAGTGACCACTCATGCGTACCATGCTAGTCGTGACGACAATCTGACACCTTGTGATATCAAGAATGCATCAGCTAGTACATAAAGTGACCACTCATGCGTAAGATGCTAGTCATGACGACAGTCTGACACTCTCTGATGTAAAGAATGCATCAGCTACATATATTTACATATGTATGTAGTACATACAGTGATCAGTCATGCGTATCATGCTAGTCAAGACGTCAATATGACATTCTCTGATATCAAGAATGTATCAGCTAATATATTCAGTGACCATTCATGCGTAACATGCTAGTCATGACGTCAATCTAAAATCCTGTGATATCAAAAATGCACCAACCAGTTCATTCAGTGATCACTCATGCGAAACATGCTAGTCATTTCTGTAATTTGTGATATCAAAAATACACCAACCAGTTCATTCAGTGATCACTCATGCATAACATGCTAGTCATTTCTGTAATTTGTGATATCAAGAATGCATCAACCAGTTCATTCAGTGATCACTCATGCAAAACATGCTAGTCATTTCTGTAATTTGTGATATCAAGAATGCATCAACCAGTTCATTCAGTGATTACTTATGCGAAACATGCTAGTCATTTCTGTAATTTGTGATATCAAGAATGCACCAGCCAGTTCATTCAGTGATCACTCATGCGTAACATGCTAGTCATGACGACAGTCTGACATAATTTGATATCAAGAATGTCTTAGCTACATAATTAATTAATATGTACTACATATGTATGTAGTACATACAGTGATCAATCATGCGTAACATACTAGTCATGACGACAATCTGACATTCTGTGAAATTATAAATCATCAAAGAACACTACCCATATAGAAGTTTTACACGCTCAAATTAAATTGTATTTGAGACGTGTCATGGGAAAATTTGTCTTTGGGAATTTGACATTATTAAGTTAAGCAGACGATATTGTTGTTATTGCTGGTGTTCTTTATAATTTATTCCTTGAGAATAAATGAATAAATCAAGTAATAAATAAATAAATTAATAAATTAATAAAACAGTGAGAATCTGTTACAAAAATTATTTTTGACATAAATAAAAAAAAACGAGTAATCTTTTAAAAAAATAGCAAAAACTGAAAACGACAAATTTATATCCGACTTTGTCTCTATCACATTTTTTAAACAGAGGCATTACGTTAGCTTGTTTCCAGATGGTTGGATAACATTTTTCTCTTAAAGATCTATTAAATAATATACTTAGCGGACGGCATAAAGTTTTACAAGACTCTCTAAGCATCCGATGACTTATGCCGTCTGGACCACTGTTATCGATAGATGTTTGTAAGAAGACATAATTTTAATGCTTAAAGCATTAAAATTAAACGTCTTTTTACAAACATCTTATGTGATCAATGTCTTTAAAGAGAACTACCACTGTTATTGATATATGTTTGTAAAAGGACTTTTAATTTTTATGCATAACTCCTTACTTCATGGTATTTGGCTATTTTTCATGGGCAAATAATGTAGATCAAGATCGCTGCCGTCTGATCAGGATAGATGATCTGTCCTGTTTACGTTTTTGATTAACTAGGTTATTTCTGACCAAGAAACGGATAGTGGAGATCCTGGTCAGACGCCACTACTCTGTTTGCACATGCGATAAAAGCGGTATTATATGAATCAAGGGTTTTAAAAAGCCAAAGAAGAGTAGTTTTGAATAAATAACAGAAAAACCTGGCACATACCTGTGACGATTGTCTTTTAGAATTCGATCAGAGATCACAAAAAGTGCATATCAGGAAAGGCCGCATCCAGCAGACACATCCTCTCCACAAAGCCAAAGAGTAGAGAGGAGAAATGAGCAAGTTATACTATTTTTGGTTTTGTAGGGCGAATGATATTTCTTCTTTTCAAATTAGATAAAATAAGATTTTCCTCAAGAGACAACAACACACTATTCAGTCAATGGACTATTACACGTTATTACGTGTGAGAATTGTTAATGCTTTCTAACTAATCCGTATTGAAATGATTGTATGATATTTATATATATTTTGTTGATAGTTATTGTTATATTGATGTTATGATTCTTTGTGGATATATTTTATATTGCAACGTATTGCTGTATTTGAAAATTTAAAGTGTTGTTGCCCATATTTGTTTGACACATTTCACAGATCAGTAGCGACAATCAAATTACAACTGAATAGACATGGTAGATAGATACCAATAAGATAATCACATCGCAACTTTCGTTGCAAAAGGCTATGGAGAAGTTCAATCTCACTAAAGTCAGATCTAACATACTGTAAGATCTGATGATGGCCCGCAGACACCGTACATAGCGGTTTTCCCCGATTACTATTTTTAGAAATAGTCAACACAGGAACCATGATTTACAACGCTCTTTGAATGATCTGAAGATGTCATTACATTAGAAATAAATGCAATACTACATAAACACATAAATATTCAGTAAAATATGTCTTACAATATGATTCTAATCAGATTGTAAAGAAGTTCTTCAGTATTATACCAAATCAGTCTTAAGGTACTTTTGAAATTTCCACCATATTATTTTGAAGATAATGAGGTGTCAAAATGAAATTAAAATTGCTCTTGTCTTAAGATACTTTTGAACTTTCCACCATATTTTTTTGAAGATAATGAGGTGTCAAAATGAAATTAAGATTGTTCTTGCATTTTGAATATTATTAGATAATGTAAATAAAAGCGATATAATGAAAGTAATATCAGGCAGCTGTGGAAAAGTTGAAATTTATTATGAATTTAATAACGTTTGGTACCTGGTATGAAAAAAGTGAAATATGCATAACAGAAATGGCCACATCCAGCAGACACAGCCTCCCCACACAGCCAAAACGTAGAGAAAAAAAGTAATATATGCATATCAGGAATCGCTACACTAAAAAAACACAGCCTCCCCACGCAGCGAAAAAGAAGAGAGGAAGAGAGAGAGCATGTTAAATAGAACATGGTATTACAATAATCATTTTCAAAATGGAAGCCAAAAACAATTACGAAAGTGAGAACCCGAGGGGTTACCACCTTGAAACGGTCACTGGTAAAACAATTTGCCACTGGGTGTTTAGAACAGGTTCTAGGGTGCACCAACCTCACACTTGCCCCAACAGGTTCTCATATAAACAAAGAAGTACAAGTTGTCTTGGTTTAATGACTCCAACTCACCAATCAGCCTAACAATGCTGCATGTAAAAGCACACAAACATATAAAGCATAAGAAGCTAATAGCATTGCAAAGCCAAATAGGCGAATAATCGATGATCTTACCGAGACCAGACCCTGGAATCAAATAATTAAGAACAGGATGACAGGGATAAAAGAAACAAATCGAGCTTCTTGGTTCTTTAAAGGAAAGATGTCCCCATAAGCCTTCATAAACTCTCAAACCCCTGCCACCGAATGAAGTGCATTTTGGGTGTCAAGATTAAAACAAACTTAACCACTCAAAAGAATAATAAATAATACATTACAATATCCGTTTCATGGATCCTACGAGATTTTTTTTCTGACAAACTTTAAAAAACCTTCAATATAATTTATTTTAAAACACTGCACAAATACCATCGCACAAGATTGAGATTGTTATACATGTAGATATTTATAATAATTGAGTTATATGTAAACAGAGATGAGCATGAATTGCATTCATTTTGCATGGGTAAGTGACCTCGTGGGACAATGGAAGATGTTAAGACTCTGGAGATAACGTTGAAATGGATATTGTCGTTGCTCTAAAACAACAATTTTATACAATGTTTTCCTTTTCTAATCATTAATTTCGCTTTTCCTTACTTCTAGCAGAAATGTTAAATTTATGTCACTTTGTTGTGACAATTTAAAATATATAACGTGCTTATGCATGTACTATACTGTCCCACTTCAGATTGATTCTATAAATAATTTAGATGACATTTAGGAACATCTTAAATATTTACAGAAATATAATTGATATGTTATATTGCTAGTAAGACATTATAGTATCTCTCTCTATCCCCCCCCCCTCTCTCTGTCTCTCTCTGTCTCTCTCTCTCTCTCTCTCTCTCTCTCTCTCTCTCTCTCTCTCTATCTTTATATTTCTCTCTTACTCTCTTCTCTTGGATGTTAGCAATTAGCGTAATTGTTCAGTGCAGTATTTTAAGATTAATATGATAACGTTCCATGATCATCGGCGTATGGTTCCCAGAAAAAAAACCCAGAGATAAATCAGAATCATTCATTCCAGAATACATGTAGTTTCGCAACTTGTACCAGCATCTGGACTTTGTGTCTCAAAAGATAATTGTCTATCTCGAGATTCTAACCAAAGAGGTCCAATATTGGCAAATTTAATAAGTCAACTAAAGTAAACATTTTTACATAAGGTTTAATCATCCCCTAAGATGCCTTCACAGCGTCGAATTTTCATCTCCGTCGTCATCATCCAATGATGCCAAAGAATACATTGGCTAACTTGAGTATTACCGTAATCACCGTTAAGACTTGAATCATAACCATTATTATACCACCAGCCCCCACCACCATATAGTTTGGAGCAGTTTCCCGAGTGGTTATCGTTTTCTCGATCTTTGGTCGTAAACTTCATTCCGTTGTGACTATTTAAGCTGTCACCAGCAGGACCACTAAACCCATCAATTTGTAACTTGTACTTAGTTTCGGCGTCCCCCAGTGAAAACAACTGGTACTCGGCATATCTGTATTCGTCGTCAAGATTGGTCATATCGATACGAAGCCGGTACCAAGCCTGTGTAAATATCATATGAATACTTTGAAGTCCCAGCCAAAAGTTCCCGCTTATATTTCCAAATCCTGCTTGATATTCGTTCCACGTTTTAGACAAATCGCTACTGGAAACTCTGCGTTGAAAAACAGTCCACCCTCCGCCTGCATTGTCCATATCACAACGCACGGTTATAGCGTTCATTCCCGACCCTGGGTAAATTGTGTAAGTACCTGTGGTTGCACTTCCCATAGCTTGAATGTCTTGAAAATCGCGAGGTTTCAGTCTCCGGGCAAGCAACTCATCTGTTGGATTAATAACAGATTGGTTAAATTTGTCATCAGTTGTTTCATTTCCTGATGTATGTACTCTTTAAAAACATTGTCGTCTACCGAACATGCATTTTCTCCGTTACTGATATTGATGATCTGAGTGCTCTGTTTATCCGCCTTCTCGCAGATTACATCCCGCCAAAGAAGCAACAGAAGTGCGTTTATGCGATGCATGATTCGTTTCCTACCAACCTATGAATATAAAATTTAAATACAATTTGCCTTAAATGATTGTATCACACAATAATGTAAAACTGAAACGATTACTCGAATTAATAACTTGTCTTGGGTAGAGAAATGCTAACATTATAAAACAGAGTATTATGTTATTAAAGTTATTTTACATAGTTTCCTTTAAAGACAACGGAGATGAAAGGCATCTCAAGTTAAGATTTAAATCTGTTTTTCATTTTTACTGTACTTTTAATATTTCAGTAATGATATGAAACCTATTTTTTATATAAGAGAAACAATGTTCGTCTTACCTGGTTATACATTTCATAATATTTTATTATTTAACAGAGCACGGAAGAAAGTTAATTCACTGTCCGAGGACAAATACAAAATTAATGTACAGTAAAAACTCCCTAAACCGGATCCTCTATAATCCGGAATCCTCCCAAAACCGCATAATTTTTACGGTCCCGATTTTTTTCCTTCTTATGTTATAGAAAAGAAAACCTCTGAAAACCGGAACCTCCGAATTCCGGAAACCGGCCTTATTTTTACGATTTTATTTGCTATTTGCTCTTTAAAAAAACTCTAAAAACCGGAATTTTGATAATTGCCATCGAAAGTGACGAACTCGGGTTGTCTTGTCAAAGGCTTGGTTATTGTCAAGCGTGTCAAATATCTGCAAGATAATCCTTTGTTTTCCTTTAGAGGCACGCATATTATTTAATAGGCGTGAAAATTACAAGGGTAAATAACTGGGACATGTAATTGTTGTGTAAACAAATACGAGTTGAGAAGACGATGATTAGGTAATTGTCTGTTTAATTTATTGTTTGAAACACCAGTGACGGTCTTTCTTTTGTAATTAATGCTGCAATTTCGCCAAATCGGTCAATCAGTCGGCGATTTCACAGAGGGCTGTGAAAAACATGCTTACGATTCCATAACATTGAATATTTACATGTTCACATATGTATTTAATTGAGTTTGTTGAAAAAATATGTTTTTAAGAGAAAATAAATTAATATGTTGGATAAAATTAATTTTGTTATTTTTATTCCCTTAAATATGTCAAATGTTGCAAAGCAACCAACATTCAATTTAGACTACGAAAAGTCGTTATAACACATTAATTAGAACAACACTTGTCAAATATGGTGATTAAGGTAAAATCCTCTCTAAACCGGACTTTTTCCCCAGTCCCGATGACCACCGGTTTAGGGAGTTTTTACTGTATATTGGAAGGCAATTAAAAATTCTGTGTATGTAAATGCTTAATGCCTACATGTAACTGGCTGCTGCGATTCATTGTGCATACCACTTATAGTTTCTCTTAATATAGTACTTTATGATTAAGTGTATAAGGATAAATATTAAGTGTTTTATAATTGACTGCCGCATAAGCGCAAATCCTTACTGTATAAATAGGAGTGCATCATGAAAAAAGGAGCAATTATACTTGTAAAGGCTATATATATTATACAAATAAGCAGTTAAGAGAAAGATAGAAGTTTTTGTTTTTATTAATTCAGTAGCAATACACAGGGCATGGTACATGTATAATCTCGGCAATAAGCAAATTGACGGAAGAAACTGATATAATGCACGTATACCTATTCTTTAATCTGGGGACCATACGCCGCTGATCATGGAATGATGTTAATCTTCTAATACCGCATTGAAGGTTCCATGTTTACCGCCATATGCATACCATCGTTTGGAATGCATCAAAGTAGTACTGTTAAGTGTTGTATATATTAAGTTGCTTCAACGCGGGACTAGGCAGCGTGGGCATTAATATGTATTTCCATTACAGCCCATGAACAGGCTCAATCAAACCGAGCTAGTACTTTTTTTGATATTTGTCGTGTTCGGTGGCTTTCAAAGCACCGTGTTCATCTATTTTGGTATCCTGCGACTGCTTTAATATATTTAAATGTACACCAACATACCTGTCTACTTTTAAATGTACGAGTCGGCAATATTGTGTAGGGTTTAAATCAGTTATTATTTGATTGAATATTGCTTGTTTTCAAAACGCAAAGTCCGAATGACGTAAATTTTTAATACGACATCATCCGTTTATCGCGCTTTGATGTTGTAAAGTTTGGCTCTTTTTACTTCAGTTATTTTTTGTATATTGACAGGTATGTGCTTTATAACGTACAATTGATATGACGTGCGCCGCATGAGTGTTACCATGGTTATTCAAACAAGCGACGCCCCTTTGAAGTCAATTAAAATATGTATAGTTTAGCTCGGTTGGTCACATTTATGTTCTGAAAGACTTTGGAATAATGATTTTTTTTAAAATAAGATGAAATATTAAAAGTCTACGTTATTTTGGATCAGCCCTCGTACATAGTGGCAATCAATTAAACGCTATAACTTCAGAGTTTTCATAAGAATTTATAGCGTTTAATAGTTTATTTATGACAACTTTTTAGATACATGTATACTTAAGGTTTTGTATTTTCGCTTCAAGATCTTTTTTCTGCCAGGGTAAAACGCTGCGATTTTCATTAAAAATATTAAAATTTATAACAATATATTTTTAAAGAAAGTAAATAATATTCAGTGTTTTAAGAAGTTGAGTTTCTAATTTCTTTAAGTATACAATCTTGCAACAAATTTGATTTCATGTTTGTTTAAAACAAGAAAGCGAAATAATATTTTATACATGCACATAACAAACTTTAAAAACGACTATAGGGACATTATCTTCCTGTTTGTAAAACAGAATTATTTTCCTGTGTACATTTTACCACTGGTGTATCTTTCATTTCTTCCTGTTTACGTGCATGTTTATCAGAATGTCTTTCCCCACGTAGGTTTACTTTTGTTATTTTAACAATGGTATAAAGATAGCAATGCAAACGTCTTCGTTTATACTCACGGTTATCCTTAACTGATCAAAACAAGTCACGGGTTTCTTTAAATTTAAATAAAATCACTTGAACTAATGGGAAAAGCCAATTTTCATGCTTTAGCAAAAAATTTGGTTACCGAAAATGATAGAAAAATAAAGAGATTGTTCTTTTGACACTGTCCTCGCTGCCCACCTTACATGTACAACTCTCCCCCTTATAGTGTAAAATAGATGTATAATAAAATGAAGCCATTGTTAAGGATTCAACTTCAAAGTTTCAGTCTCAGTTGAAATGGGTACTAAAAACAAAAGCAGGAATAATGGCTGCAACTGCAATGTACATGAAATAAAAAAACAAAACAAAAGCAAAACAATCACGACATCTGAATTGATAAACAAGTAAGATTGTGATGTTAAAACAAAACAACCTTCTGGACCAAAAGAGAGACAATGAGTAAATAATACAATCAATTTAAAACATGACATCACAAAATATACGCGAAATAGAAAACATGTTTTCCTACTGTAATTGTTTAGGTTCTTTAATTATAAATATCGATTTGCCTATAAATTAAATTATAAGAAAGTGAAATATTCATATCAGGAATCCCACTCTCACAAAGCACAGCCCTCACACGCATTACATCAATAAAGGAATAAGTATGTCAAATTTAAATAAGACGCCCCAAACAATTAACGATAAAGAAAACTCATGGGTTTACCGCCTTAGAACGGTCAGTGGCAAAACAAATTGCCACTGGAGGTTAAAACCAGGTTCTAGGGTACCCAAACAGGTTCTCGTATCATTTTCAGTTAAATGTAATCAACAAATCTAAACTTAGTTTTATACATGTGTTAGTCAATATCTACGTTTTTAAATTTTAATTCAACATATCATACCACAGGAAGAATATCTTTATATTGGGTTTCGTGCAGAAAGTACTGTCGGGTTTACTGGTAATACTGGTATATTTGTCCAAAAGTTTAAATTAATGTAAAAGCGCATTATTTTTCTGAAGAACGGGTAAGCGCGCTCCTGGCAGCGTCGAACGTCAGAAATATCGATCACACGTTGACATTTCCGTAACTGTTTTCATGTACAAAAGGATCTGTCTGTATGCAGATCAATTCGTTTATCGGACAGCTCTACGATAACATATATACTGAACAAAAATCAAAAGTATCCGCTTTTTAAGCTTATATTCCGATTAAGATAATTTCATTTCTTGATGAACGCTTTGGATGGTGTTTTATTAGTTAATATCAGTTGTGTTTTTTTAAGTTAAATTGCTTAGGAACATAAACTTTCGAACCAAGACTTGAGCAACTGCCCATCGAATAACAATACTAATTTTCATTTTCTAATTTTACAAAATTACAGGTTGGAACGTGGATCCATTTTTTTGTTCGGTATATATAACTTTCCTTAACGTATACTTGTACTTTATATGAGTCACTTCGAAAGGTGTCTGCACTTATCTTTTTAACATTTTTTTCTCATAACTAAAATGTTATTGATTGTATTACACATTTTGACAATATGCTAATAATGCTATGCATTATAAGAAATGTCGTCTGCTTAAACACTTTTCCTGTTATGTGCCAAATAAACTAAGCTATTTCATTTTATCATTAAATATAAAAACTTACGAATCATTGGTATAAACTCATGATGCTGAAATAAATATACAATTTCTGTTACCGTTCTAATATTTATGATGATATTTAATTTCAAGAATTAATGCGTGTTGTTATTTCATACACACAGTCTAACCTGTCTGTAGCAGCCAGCCAAGGAAAGCAGCCAATTTGGCTGCTGTAGGCAGGTGACCTCTGATCGGAGGGTCAGAGGAAGAGGAATAAAATGTGAAGCCTGTAATGAACCGGACATAGTAATGTATGTCACAATATACTCCTTTATCAGCCTAACCTTTATCATAAATAACAAAAAATTGGCAGTTTATCAATACCAAGAACTGTTAACTGTAAACTAAACAAAACAACATTATTTTGTCGAGCACACTTGTGATTCAATATGACACATACATATTTACACCCATGATTGTCCATAAACCTATTGAACAGCACAATGTCATGTACACCTCACCCTTTTATAAAAAATTCATAGATTTTGGTCTTGACCTCTGATACCTCTACCCTCTGCTGTATAAAACAGTCATCTAGCTCCATTATCTTATTTAATAATATTGGCTGAGTTTTCCCTAGGGCATATTGCTTAATTTTCTCTATGTACTGAGCCACATCACTAGCTGTAATAGCTGTTGTAGACTGATTGTCATCTTGCTCTTCTTGGTCGCTATCACACTCCTGTGATGCACAGGTATTTAGATCCTTTAAAATCTCATTTGCTGGCTTGTCCCAATCTTGAAGATATTATCACACGTAGAAAAAATGTTGTGATTTCTAGAAGTTCCTTGAACTGGCATCCAAAGAGTTCAGACGAAAGTTTCAACACTGCCAGGGGATAATTGTCCTCAAGCTCAAACACAGGGTCACTGTCACTGTCCCTAATAACACTTTCACTTGGCTCTGAATCACTGTTCACAAAACAACTTACACTACTGTCAGTAAATCCACATTTAGCAAAGCATTTCTGGATTGTGTCAGGCGCCACTTCCTGCCAAGAACATTGATATCTCTCAGAATCTCTGGCCCAAATTTGGATGGATCGCGCTTCCGATATTTCAACTTAACCGCCTGGATAATCCCAGCGTCCATGGGTTGTAGTGCTGAGGTTGTGTTTGCAGGAAAAAACTGCAACTTCACATTCTGAAAAAAAGACAGGAATGATTTCACCTGATTAAAATAATTAGGTCAAATTCATATTGTGTCAAAACTTTTATCCATTTTTAAAAGTTTTTATAAAAGCTTTTTTTAAACAACTGCAACTTCACATTCTAAAACAAGACAGGAATTATTCCACCTGATTAAAATCATTCATAAATCAAATTCATAATATATCAAAACTTTCTTCCATTTTTAATTATTAAAAAAAAACATTTTTAGAAAATCCATTTTGTGGCTGTAGACTGTCCATCATAAACACCTGGTCACTGGTATCACTATCTAAAATTGCATAGTATTCAACGGATTCACACGATAAGTCACCAATCTTCAGTTTTATAAAATTGAGTACAGCTTTGTTTTACCTCTAATTTGATGTGAGGATGGACTGGAGCATTGTCCAACAGTAGAAGGATCTCGCGATTTTGGGCAAGCATTTTTCTGTCAAGGTTCTTAAGCCAGTCTTCCATTAACGGAGTTAACATCCATACCTTGTTGTTGGCTTCATATCGTACCGGTATGGCATCAGTTGACATCCGACCGAAACATCTTGGTCTTCTGGACTTCCCAATAACGAGGGGTTTCAGTTTCTCTCCTGGAAAAAAAAATGAAGCAAAACTTATTCGTATTTCATTGATATTTTGTTACTTTTTCATATAATAATTATCAGAAGTGACGGCTATGAAGTTTACCTTATCGTTAATACTCGTCCACTTATCCTAAATAACAAAATTGTGTGTTAAAATACAAAAGAAACTAAGATTCGTTTGGTCGCGAAATTGGTTTCATTGCGTGATAAATAGTTCTTTCCCTTGTTCGTTTTTGGAATTCCTCGCGTATTTCAGTTACACTCTATTAAAGGTTACACACAACCAAATCAGCGTGTAATTGCAGACAACAATTTTTGTTCCAATCTACAACAGTAGTTTTTTGGATCATTTGTAATAGAAAGTTATTAAAATAATAAAATAATAATTAATTCATATAAAGCAACACAAAATACATATTATTTTACATACAAACACAAAGAGCTATCGTGATTCTGTGCTTTGATTGCTTCCCACCAGAACATGTCTCGCCCTTCGTGTAATAAGTTGACTTGGTCGTATCACGGAAAAACAAACCACTCTCATCCAAATTGAAGATGTCCTTAGGAGCGTACCCCTTGCACACATCAGGAATCGTCTCTTTCCACTGATTAACTGTATCGTTCTTAACTTCACCGCGTTCGCCTGACTGAGTTTTAAACACTATGTTATTTCGTTTAAGGAAACAATCCAACCACCCGTTACTTCCTTTAAACTCCGTGTAGCCCAAGTCCTTTACGAATTTCCTTGCTTTCTCCTGAATCATAGGACCACTCACATTCACTAAGCGCGCAGTCGCATCTAAAAACCAACGAAGCACGAGATCGTTCATGTCCCATTATTCCGTATCTCTTTTAGGACGTTTTGCCGACATTCTCCCATTCCATTCATATTCATCGAGAATTTCTCTTTTTCGGTTAACACATTCTGAATCTGAGTACGCCCAACACCAAATTCACTCGCAACAACAAGACTTAGTGAACTTTTCCCAGATTCAAGTAACTTTATACACTTAACACGTTCTTCCAAAGTCAAATACTTCCGCGGGGAAGCCATAATTTTCTGTTTAGTTCTAAATGATCATTAACGTACAGGTGTAAGTTAAAGACTGATAGATTGCAAGATTGTCCATGACTCTTTTAACTCGCTTATGCTGGAAATTATTGAAATTTTGCAGAACTGATGAAATAAAGTGCGAAGCATCGTTTACACCTTTTTAAAAACATCTTTTTCATCTAAACCAGTTCAACAGGAGCCGAGCTACGTAACCATTTTTAATTAATAACACTGTTCGCACTTTTATGCAAACAGCTAACCTAGAAACAATATTAAAATTTTAATTGATATTTAATTATCAATTATCAATTAAACATAAAAAACTTACGAATCATTGGTATACACTCATGATGCTGAAATAAATATACAATTTCTGTTACCGTTCTAATATTTATGATGATATTTAACTTCAAGAATTAATGCGTATCGTTGTTTCATACATATTCTTAAATGTGCATTTGAAAATATATGCTGTTTTTATCATAAAGCTTCGCGTTTTTATATGTAGCGTAATTGACATTGCATCGCTAGGGGCTGTCGCCGTACGGGTTCGCTCCCCAGTAGGGGCAATATCATTTAAATATACTTTATCAGAAAATTACCCGTCCTGGTGGCCATCGTGTTGTATGAAAGTCCCTTAATTGCTCTAGGACAAAATATATCTTACAGACCGTTTAGTAGCATTTTCGTATTTGCTTTTTCAACTGTTATCGTGTTTCCAAACAAAGTGTATTCAACTCTGTTTAATTTAGTTTGTTTTGGGTGTATACCTTAGTTAAGGCGTCGATTATAAAAAAACAAATTGCAGCTTGGAATACAAAACTCGCAGAAATCTGACATTTGCACCAAGCGTGAACAAACAATGACATCTATGACAGAAAAGATTTCTTTGGTTATGCACAGCCTGTGTCTTTTTTACAGGTAATTTTATCTTTTCTTCACTTGTTTCATTATGTTATGATAGTTTTTATTCTGATCTCTGATATATTTATGTTTTGAGAGATATGAGATGTTAAAAACACAAAACTATGGAATCTTGCTCTAAAGTTATCAATAAATATCTACTGAAGTAGGAACATGCGCAGTACAAAAGTCAAAACAAGTAATTATCAGAGTTACTTTTATTGCTATCATTTTATAACAGAAAAAAAACTTGAACAAAGCAATGTGAATGGTAGCCAGTCTAAAGTTTTCGATTTCTGTTTTATTACAACACATGAATAGTGAACCGTGCTTTTAGCAAAGCGCGTATTGGCTTCCTTTCTTGTTCTATGTCAAACACGCACATATCTTTGAGCAGTTAACAAGGTAAGAAGATCATTGTCTATTTTTTAACTTTATCATCTGAGTTAAATAAATTTAATTTAATGTTTGAAAATCTCTGGAAAGTTACTTATTCGATTTATTCGTTGTTTTCAAATTTTATATAAATTTGGAATAAATATTACTAATATTTATCCAGTGTTTAACTTAAAAAGATTATTAAAGTAACGGAAGTTAAGTATAATTTAATGTTTGAAATTCTCTGACAATGTATATATTCTATTACTGTTTTCAAATATTATATTTGATAAATATATTTAATGTTTATCCAGTAATTAACTTAATGTTTACTAAAGTTAAATGGTTAAGAGTAGATGCATGCACAATTACAGACATCTTCAGGTAGACCAGTAGAGGTTCAAATAATAATAATAAAAGGTTAAAAACATTTAGGACCTATATTTCTAGATTGCAAGAGAGCCAGTCATGCTTCGGATATTACTATTGCTGCCGTTCCTTGGATGGGACGTGTTAGGCGAGATGGCGGAAAATAAGTGCACTCAGATCATCAACATCAGTAACGGAGGAAGTTCAAATGCCGCGAACGACACTGTTTCTAAAGAGTATGTACATCAGGAAATGAAACAACTGATGTCAAATTTAACCAATCTGTTACTAATCCACGATTCAACTGAAGAGTCGCTTGCCCGGAGACTGAAACCACGCGATTGTCAAGACGTTAAAGCTATGGGAAATGCGACCACAGGCACATACAAAATTTACCCAGGCTCGGGAATGAACGCTATAACCGTGCGTTGTGATATGGACACTGCAGGCGGAGGGTGGACTGTATTTCAACGCAGAGCTTCCAGCAGCGATTTCTCCAAAACGTGGAATGAATATCAAGCAGGATTTGGAAATAAAAGCGGGAAATTCTGGCTGGGACTTCAAAGTATTCATATGATATCCGCACAGGCTTGGTACCAGCTTCGTATCGATATGACCAATCTTGACGACGAATACAGATATGCCGAGTACCAGTTGTTTTCACTGGGTGGAGCGGAGACTCAATACAAGTTACAAACTGACGGGTTTAGTGGTCCTGCTGGTGACAGCTTATCGTATCACAACGGTATGAAGTTTTCGACCAAGGATCAGGACTATGATAACAACTCAGGAGACTGCGCCATTTTCAATGGCGGTGGCGGCTGGTGGTACAATACTTGTAGTCATTCAGATGTTAACGGGGATTACGGCAACACTCAGTCTTACAAGGGCATAATTTGGTATCATTGGATGGGATCCACCCATCCTTTGAAGACAACAGAGATGAAAATCCGCCGCTGGGAAGCCATCTTAGGTTAAGACTAAGATGTGTTTTGCAAATATTCACTGTGATTGATATGTTTTAGTCAGTGTAATTTTCTTGTTTGGAAGAAAGCATGTAATTAGCAATAACTTTCGAGATGCAAAGCCGTGCTGATGATTAACATAAGAAAACATATGAAAGAAAATAACCTTGGTTCGTTTTCATGAACGGAAATAAAATGGTATAGTTTTGGGAATAAAATAAGTGCTTTGACAGACTTAAAAAACAATTTTTGTTATGATGTTACCACTTTTTTAAGGGGATGAAAATTCGTCGTTGGGAATGTGTATTAGTTTTAACATTAATAAAACATTCTATTACAATAGTAACTGTACATGACATATATTCTCTCATGATCATTGTAATAAACTTTGCTAGGAAACAAACGTTCAAGATGCCGTATTGCTTGTCAAGTTATAACATGAAAAGAAAACATCCCAGAAAAAGAAAACTCTGGGACTAAAACAAACATTTTGTTCAATATGAAATAACAGTTTATGGCCATATTAGAAAGTGGTATTGGTACACCATATAATCTGGTTTTGCCACTGACCTTTCCGAGAAAGTTCATTTATATCTATCTTATTTTAAGTTTTCAAATCGCTCAAGGTTCTTGCTTATTAACTCACTGAAACGTTTTCAATTACAATATAATAGATGCTTAAACAATTAAGAGTAAAGCTTTGTTATTGCCAGTTCTTTATATATGATTCATTGAAAATACTTTAAATAAGGACGTTTAATGGTATGTTCCTTAATGCACGCTAAATGATATTTCTCTAGCTGGGAGCGAACCCGCACCGTCACGGCCACGGCGCCTAGCCCAGCAATTCCTGCAACGCAACCAACTGGGCTAGCCTGTACAACCCCAAAGAAGGTAGATCGGATAGCCTCATATACGTAACCATCACTGCATGACATCGGTAACGTGTTAAAAACTTAAAATATTACAAATATTTCTAAAGTGTTTAAAAGAAACCTAAAATATTTCAAGGATGAAAACAAAAGCGAGACTCGGTACTTATTGATAATATAATAATATTACATTTAAAAAGAAAATGAAAATCACTAACAAACGGACAGCAAAGAAGTTTCTACAATAGTTCTACGTGAGACTTGTCTACGATTATGAAGTAAATAATAAGTGTTTTCAAATATCAAATTTATAATTTAAACTGTAACAGACCTGTAAACAAAGAACAGATGATGTAACATACTGAATATAATTAAATCCGAAGTTAAAATCACTCTCAAGAGGTTCTTACATTTATCAGTCAAAAACGTCGACAAAACTCGCTTCTGTTCAGTTATTTATAGTTCTACAAGAGACTTGTCTATGATAAAGAAAAAAATAATAAGAGTTTTGAAGTATCCAATTTATAATTTAAACTGTAATAGACCTGTAAAAACAGAACAGATGATTTAACAAACTAGTGAATATCCGAAGTAAAAATCACTCACAAGAGGTTCAAACAAGTACTTATCAGCCCAACATGTCATCGAAACTCGCTCCTTTTCAGTCATTCACGGGTATTACATAGTAGTACAATTGATGATAACCACTACTGAGACATAGAAGTAAACCACACATAACTGTGAATATGCAACTTCAAATCAGTAAGATCACAATGACAGATATATAATGAAAACGAAAAAAATATCATACTCTACAAATTTACCATGAAGCATCAACAACAAGTGTTGTTTATTTTTTCACGGATAAGTATGTCCATCGTTTAATGACACAGTTAACTGACATAATACATTGTACTAATGACAGTATTGACTTCTTTGCGCAGGGAGAGTTTCTATGACCGCCACACAGCAAAATTTGTAAAAAGTGAAATATGCATACATGTTCATCAGGAATGGCCACATTCTGATGACACAACCTCCCCACACAGTCAAAAATCAGAGAGGTAAAGAGAGTATGGTTATCAAATGATGGATTTCAAAATAGACACCACACATAATAAACGAAAATGTGATGGTAAATACCAAAACGAACTTTCACGGCTTCTGCTACGAGACATGTTACATTTTATTTCGCCTGAGCTAACCGGAACAAAATCCGCAAACCGGTTGCGCGAATAGCTCTGATAAACGTGACAATAATTATATGACACCGTCAACAGATTGTATTTTGATAAAAGTTCTGACAAATTTGCATATTGAAATCACAATATATTTATCCGAAATGAAATCTAATATAGGAAAGTCTAATGAAAAACGCTGAAGAGGTTTCGATGTCTTGGTGGCAAGTATGTTTATATACTCACTCGGTATATCAAGTCATTTACCGGACAAATACGGAGCCCGGATTCCGGACACTTAATAACAGATTTTTGCCCTATCGATATTTCCGATACGTGGTTTCAACGAGGCCTGGTATTTTGGTTGCGATTTAAGTTTATTTTAGCCATCGCAGGATACCATGTTCCCTTTAAGTTAATTTCTACAAGTGTATTCGAATAGTTGCTTTCGTCAATATGCCTATTGGCAAATGCATATTACGCTATTTGTACAGTAACCACTTGCACATAGCCTCAGTCCATTAAAAGACACTTAACATTTACCATTAGGCACTTAGCAATAAGCAGTAAATTGAAAGCAACTTCAAGTGGATTACATCGAAAAACGCAGAAGCTCGTTGCATATTGGCACTAATCGGTTACATAAACAGAATTGTTAAAAGATTTTCCATGTACACGTGTCTTCGAACAGTGAATAAACTTCTTTCGTGCTCTGTTATATAGTATTAAATTGTATACTGTATTACCAGGTAAAACGACCATTTCTTGTTTCTAATTTATATTAATAATATTATTTTTGGTAATATATTAAAAATAAATTTATAATGTTTGAAGTTTTTGCTTGATTATTTATTTATCATGTTTTTTGTAATAATTTCAGTTAAAATTATATTTGTGAAATAATATTAACGAAAGTTGTATTTCTTGGTTGAGAGGAACGAATCATGCATCGGATATTCGTACTGGTACTGCTTCTTTGGCGGGGTGTAATCTGCGAGACGGCGGATAATCAGTGCACTCAAATCATCAATATCAGTAACGGAGCAAGTTCGAGCGCTGTAAACGACAATGTTTTTAAAGAGTATGTGCATAATGAAATGAAACATCTGATGGCAAATTTAACCAATCTGTTATTAATCAACGATTCAGCTGAAGAGTCGCTTGTTCGGAGACTGAAACCTCGCGATTGGCAAGACATTAAAGCTATGGGACGTGCGACCACTGGTACTTACAAAATTTACCCTGCTTTGGGAATGAACGCTGTAACTGTGCGATGTGATATGGACACTGCAGGCGGAGGTTGGACTGTATTTCAACGTAGAGTTTCAAGCAGCGATTTCTCCAAAACGTGGAATGAATATCAAGCAGGATTTGGAAATATAAGCGGAAACTTCTGGCTTGGTCTTCAAAGTATTCATATGATATCTGCTCAGGCTTGGTACCATTTCGTATCGATATGACCAATCTTGACGACGAATACAGATATGCCGAGTACCAGTTGTTTACACTGGGTGATGCTGAATCGCAATACAAGTTACAAATTGACGGGTTTAGTGGTCCTGCTGGTGACTGCTTATCTTATCACAGCGGTATGAAGTTTTCAACCAAGGATCGGGACAATGATGTGAAAGGGGGAAACTGCGCCCAAGAGAATGGCGGTGGCGGCTGGTGGTACGGTAATTGCTTTCATTCAAGTCTTAACGGTGATTATGGTAATACCGAACACAACAAGGGCGTTATATGGTTTCATTGGACAGGACATACAAATCCTTTGAAGACAACGGAGATGAAGCTCCGCCGCTGGGTAGGCATCTTAAGTGAAGACTAAAACTCTTTCTATCAGAGTAACTTACTTGAATTAAATAAATCATATAATCAACAATAACTTTGGAGATGAAAAGCCGTGCTACTGGTTATATAGAACGAAATAATAATTATTATGCAGAAATAACAGTGGTACGTTTGTGGGGCTAAAAAGTTATTTGACAGACTTATTAGAACAATATTTGATATCATTTGATTCATTATACTCCTTCAACGAGGATGAAAAATCATCGTTGGGAATGTATCTTAGTTTAATAAAACATTCTATTGCAAAAAAAACTGTACTAGACATGTCTTCTATCATGATGGTTGTTGTAATAACTTTGTGTTACAATAAACGTTCGAGATGCCGTTACGTTATTGCTAGTACAGGTATAAGCGGAAAAGAAAACAAATCAGAATGAACGTTAGTCTAAATTGTGGCATTTTTTCAAGTTGAAGATTTAAGAAGGTTAGATAAAGAGATGTGGAGTAACAGTAAAAGGAGTATACACAACATATACGTCTGAAATAATACATCTGTTCAAATTGGTTTCTCGGAAGTTTAAAGTAGGATGTATTAAGACAATACTCATTCGACGATCAAGAGAAGTAGAGTAAATGATATTTAAAATAAGGCTGCTGAATTAAATATTCAGTGTTCTAATGAGATGATCATCTTAGTCATTGTATTAGTTGTAGATATACTGATTGTGCGACAGCCAAATGGAGCATAACGGTTTGTATAAGACTTTGCAGAAGTATTGCGGTTCCAGTATAAAATCAAAAGCAGATTAAATGTAAAGGTGTTGTTAACCAATAATGTTTTTTTCGATTGCAAAACTTAATATAGATGTGCTGTTTGTAATGTTAATATTCCAATGCATACACAAGGTTAATTTAAAAAGTTAATTAAAAAGTGTTACCTCAGCAAAACAAAGCGTACAGTGTCACGTGTTCTTGAAAAGGAACAGCCATTACTGTGGTTAACTCAAAAATAAAATTTTGTACGACAGCAGTAAAACAAACATTCGCTTGAAAAGTGGCAGCCGTTTCTAATGTTAAGATGCATATGAATCTTCTGTAGTAATAATTTGGAGACACAATGAAATTACTAAATTAACTGTTACGGTGTTATTTGAAGATTCATGATAAATGTGCTTGACTATTGAATTATAAATATTTGTGTCTTGTTCTTTTAAGGTTTGAATGAAATTATACACCTCTGCAGACTGAGGTTTAAAACAAAAAGCCTTTTATTTTCATAAATATAAACAACTTGTGTGTTAGCCGATAGCTTGTTTTTCTCATGTTTCTCAGAGATTTATTTATGATTACATGTATTACTTATCTTATGTGCCAATCTGATATGGAGTATTTATAAACAGCGTCTTCGATGTTTGCATTTTGTTCTTGTTTTTCCTTTCAAAAGATTCTTGTTGACGGAATATTGATGCCAATTACTCGCCCGATTACGGTACGTATACATGATATATTTACTATTTTGATATTTTGATATTTCCAAAGATGTAAAATAAGCACAAGCTTAAACAATTTTTATTTCGAATCTGCATGTACAAATGAAACGAATTGAATGCAATGTGTACATTTTTGCCCAGCATTGTTGTAAATTTTCATCCAACAAGTACTATTTCAACTTTCTTTAGAATTAATAGTTTACGTGTATCTTAAACTAAACTTATTTTTTATTAAGGTTTATTTTAGTTAGTTACGGGTGAACAGTGTCTGACTTAATGCTTTGATTCCTAAATAAATATTCCAGTTTTAAATTTCAGAGTCTTTAATTACGTATAATTGTGATTTCAGTGAGAAACTATATTAAATATTTAAAACTGTGTACGTACATGTAATTATTATGTATTTTACATTTGCACATCAAGTCAGTAAATTAATTTTCTTCTTTGCTATTTATTAAACACGCACATAGTGTGAAATTTATTATCTGGAGGGACACACAAGTTTTCCTGTTTTCATTTTTAAATTAATATTCAATGAAGTCAATTTAAAACTAGCATTATAATTTTTGGATTTCTCTGACAGGATATTTGTTCGAGCAATTATTTTAGTTTTGTATTTGTTTAATACAATTAACGAACATTAAAAGTGTATTTGTATCCCTAGAATGCGAGGTCACGCATCATGTATCGGATATTAGTACTGTTGCTCCTTCTTCGACGGGATGTAATCTACGAGACGGCGGATAAACATTGCACTCAAATCATTAATATCAGTAACGGAGCAAGTTCGTGTGCTGCAGACGACAATGTTTCTAACGAGTTTGTACATCAGGAAATGAAATAACTGATGGCAAAATTAACCAGTCTGATATTAATCCACGATTCAACAGATGAGTTGCTTGTTCGGAGAGTGAAACCTCGCGATTGTCAAGACACTAAAGCTATGGGAAGTGCAACCACAGGTACTTATAAAATTTACCCAGGGTCGGGAATGAACGCTATAACTGTGCGTTGTGATATGGACACTGCAGGCGGAGGGTGGACTGTGTTTCAACGCAGAGTTTCCAGCAGCGATTTCTCCAAAACGTGGAATGAATATTTGCTTTGACTTCAAAGCATTCATATGATATCCACACAGGCTTGGTTCCAGCTTCGTATCGATATGACAAATCTTGACGACGAATACAGATATGCCGAGTACCAGTTGTTTTCACTGGGGGCGGGGGTCGCCGAAACTCAATACAAGTTACAAGTTGACGGGTTTAGTGGTCCTGCTGGGGACAGCTTATCTTATCACAACGATATGAAGTTTACGACCAAGGATCGAGATAATGATAATAACTCGGGAAACAACTGTGCCCAAGTCATTGGCGTTGGCGGGTGGTGGTATAACAATTGTTACTCACTTTAACGTGAGTAAATCAATTATTTCCTTATCTCATTATACGTAAAAAACACAAACAAAAACTAGGAATAGGTCGTTGTATTCAGCGGTAATATACATTAAAATTTTCAAATGTCTGTAAAGTCCAAGTGCAAGTTGCTCAAAAACTGTCCGAACAGAGGTAGAATCAGTGGGCCTGTAGTGTGCGAACCGTCCGAATGAAAAGCTGACATCCGTAGCTCTGGCTATTTAGCTGTCCAGCAGACGAACGGAAAACTTTCAACACATCTGGATAAAGCTTCATCTAATAGTACCACTCGAACCTGAAACTAGTGAATGGCCTTAAAATATCCATATTTCTTACATGATAAATAAATATATTGTTTATGACTAAGAGAAAACACCAAAACTCGAAACACCTGAAACAAAAATAAACACTTTATTTACACCCATTTTTCAATTTATTCTCTGAAAGTTCTGTTAAACCTCGACAACCATCCAAAAACAATATTAACAACCTATAGGGCGGGTGGGCGGGTGCCGACATGTTTACCGCTGAATAGAAACGCCTCGAATGGTGTACACAGATAAAACCAACACTTAAATAGCCTAATCGCACGAGATACACGCACCTTTTCCCTCCACACTGACAATTACCGTCAAGTTCGTATTATTCGAAACGGAAATAATTTCATTTACTCACTTTAACGTGAGTAAATCAATTATTTCCTTATCTCATTATACGTAAAAAACACAAACAAAAACTAGGAATAGGTCGTTGTATTCAGCGGTAATATCGAATCAAACAAAGAGAGACAACATATGAGCACTGCAGTTGAAAGGCATTTACATTTATAAAAATCTTAAATTGTCACACTTTTTGTAACTTGCATGCGTCGTTTCAACCTTTGAAAAGATTGTACTTCATACTATCAACAAAAAACGAAAACAAATTTACTCATATATAACTTCACCAAATAATCTGGAACCATCACGGACACCTCAGCCACTGTCAAAAAACAATGTTAAGCACTTGTTTTGTTAACAACAGGTCTACACCAAAGTAGGTCTCAGGATCGTGTCATCAATCTACAAAGAAACTGAATATTCAAAAACCACATTAACTACAAATGTACTTATTTGATACACAACGGCACCAGAGAACGTGTATCAAACACAAATACAACACAGAAACCACGAACCACACAACATTGAGTTCAGGGAACATATTAAACACATATTACACAATTAACACAAGGCTTAATCACAAACCAACGGCATCTGTGTGCGTAAAAAACCAGACACATTAACATATATATAAGACCATAACAAGAACTGACTACAATTTTACTCAACAAACAAGAAAACTGCACAGGCTACATAACTGACACTGCAAACAAACAGCAACAGTTCGTATACAACGCGACAGCAAGAACTGGCTACAATTTTACTCAACAAACAAGAAAACTGCGAAGACTACATAACTGACACTGAAAACAAACAGCAACAGTTCGTATACAACATACTTGGCACCGGGGGCCACACAACAACGGCACCGGGGGCCGTGATCTCAAACACATAAAACACAAAATACTTGGCACCGGGGGCCACACAACAACGGCACCGGGGGCCGTGTTCTGAAACACATACAACATAAACTTTGGCACCGTGGGCCGTGTGTCAAATACAACACATATAAGCACGGTATCACACACCAGTAGCACTCAGTTTGATCTTGAAATAAAGCATCTCTAGAAAAACATTAATATTTAATATTCTTTACTATTTAACAATGTAACTTCCCAAAATATTCTATTCATTAAAATAATAATTTCTTAATCGTTGACATTAAAATTGGTAGCATTTTCTCAGCGATGCATAATTCAAACAATAAAATTTACTACATTTCAAATCCAGACTCAACGATACTAAAAGTCTGCCTGCAAAGTGTCTTTCACATTTGCCATGTCACTGAGAGTATCTCACTGGTTTCATCATTTGCACTAATCGTAAACCTTTCCGGACCGAAATTAAATCCAAAGTTATTCTTATCATTACACCGAAATTTTCAGCTTTGGCTTTACAAAAATACCATTAAAGATTGAATACAATGCTGTTAATTACATCATCTCAAAAGCCATAAATGCATTATTTACAAAAATAAAAGGATCTTATATCAACTGAATATTCATAAACCACATGAACTGCTTTGACACAACAGCATCAGGGACGGAGCATCAAACACAAATACAACACAGAAAACACGGATCACACAGCAATAAATACAAGAGACATATCAAACACACCCAGAAAAACAACACAATCAACGTCATCTGTATGTAAACACCATGCACAATTTCAACATAAAACCACACAACAATAACACAAAGGACCGTTATTTCAAACGTATACAAGACGACAAAAATAACTGGCTTTAAATTAACACAACAAAACAAGGAATAATTCACATGTTACATTAATTACATTGCAAATAAACGTCAACAGCTCATACACAACACAGCTGGCACCGGGGGCCACACACCATCGGCACCGGGGGCCGTGTTCTCGTACATACAACACAAAACTGGGCACCGGGGGCCACACAACACTGGCACCTTGGGCCGTGTGTCGAACAAAAAACAACACATATAGGCACTGTATCTGACAACAAAAGCACTAAGTGTTATATTGAAATAAAATAACTCTAGAATAACATTTACATTTAGCGATCGTTACTTTTAACCATGTAACTTCCTATAATATTCTATTCAAAAACAAAACTTTCTAAGTCGATGATATTAAAATTGGTAGCATTTTCTCAATAATGCTTAAATTAAAAGACAATATTTCAACATTACAAATCCAAACTCAGCGATACTAAAAGTCTGTGTACAAGCTGTCTTTCGCATTTATCACTGAGTGTCTCTCACTAGTCTTATTATTTGCACTCACCGTAGCTTCTCCGGACCGAAAGCAAATGTAATCCAAAGTTATTCTTATCATACATTGAAAATCTCAGTTTTTGCTTTGAAAATTCATCAAAGATTGAATAAGAAAGCTGTTAATTACATTCTCTAAAAGAACCTTCATTGCAATATTTACCAAACATTCAGAGATCTATAAAATTTAATTCCGATTTTTATTTAAATATCACTATAAAAGTCTAAAACATCTGTTTTCAATTAGAAATGTAAAATATAAAAGTCCACAAAAAATTCAGAAAAACTTAATGTCCGACCCTTAGATACCCAGTACTTCACGTATTCTAAAGAAAACAGCAAATGCTAAAATAGATTAATTCACATCTCTGAAATCTCATAAGAAACTGCTTTCCAAAGCGAATATACACCAAGTACTTGACGTATTCTAAAGAAAACAGCAAGTGCTAAAATAGATCAAATCACATCTCTGAAATCTCATAAGAAACTGCCTTCCAAAGCGAAGTTTAAATTAAGGTTTAGCCATTTCAGTAATATGTAATAAAAATGTAATAGCTTTCTAACGAATACATCCAGAGAGACACATTTTCAACCAATCATCCTTACACGGATTAACAAACGTCTGCTATATGATTCCACAATCAAAATATCAGGTTTATTTTTTATTAACTAACCTTTTTTCCGAATAATCTTCGATAATTACATGGCTCTCGTTACCGGCGAAAATTACAGACTGTATAAATGGTTTAATTTTAACCATTGTTGAAAATTTATGAACGTTAAAGTAAAATTACAAACTTTAGATTCTTCCCTTCCAGAATACAAAGCGTCCTTGACCTTAGACAACAGCATCAGGATCTTCAAAGCTGGCGTGGAAAAGCACTTGCAACCTCCTTTCAGTATGAAAGACGTCCTATATTAATATAAATAAAAACCATGTAAGCAAGAGTAACAAATACGTACAAAAGCAACCATTACGTGATCGTACCGGAAGAACTACATGTATCTGTAAATATTATACACATGGTTTACATTATGGTCTCAATATTACAAACAGATCAAATGGCATATTCTCCAAATTTACCATTTCTTACAACTGACTGTATTTAATGTGAGAGTCGTAGGCTATGTTTCAAGAATCAAATGAAAACGCATAACCAAAATTAATTATATCCTTAAAGAGAAAGGAGTATACTGTATATTGTACACGCTTTCCATGTGCAACTGAACTTATAACGGTAAATCTATCCGTCATTACTAGTCATGTTTTTATGAAAATCATCTGATTGTTAAACGGCATGACTGTAAGCAAAAAAAATTAGTATTTTCACTATCACTGTTAACAAATTATCGGCTTAACATACAGCTCGCTAACATCGCTGTTTACATGTTTAAAATAAATGTAACATTATGTTCTCTTGTTAAAATGTACATTCACTTCTTAACTCATAATTACAATTACATTCGGCCTCTATTACAACACTTCATTCAATATGAAAAACAGCTATTTTAGAATTACTGGTCTTGCTTCCCTCATGCCAAATCACGATTTCCATTTACCGCAAACTGAAATAACCGATGTCTATAACTTCTTTTTCGACTTAAATGATTTCTATACAAAAAGCCAAGCAGCATTTTAATCTTCCTTTTACAAAATGGTCCACAACAGTTACAATATTTTCAAACCAAAGAAGATACCCGGTTTTCTAATTTAACAAAAGCCGATGCAATAAAAAGGTACTTATCACAAAAATCTTAGTTTTTGGCTCCCATCGCTTCGGTTCCTGTTAAATCAGCAGCGGCGCAACTACTGGCGAAGTGCCCTACTTCTGACTGCAACCAATGACTTTCTATTGGAGAAAACTCCCTGTTGCCACATGTCCTTGTTGACTGCCACGTCATCTTTTAATGCGTCGATAAAGCTTTATTCTGACACTCTGTGCTGCCTATTCTGTCTCAAACTTTAAACCTTCAGTTCACTGCATCAAGTTTTAAAAAAGCGTTGGCAACTCTCCGAGTAATCTGCTACATAAATGTGTTCTTCTCCTTGCCGACATGTTTACCGCTGAATAGAAACGCCTCGAATGGTGTACACAGATAAAACCAACACTTAAATAGCCTAATCGCACGAGATACACGCACCTTTTCCCTCCACACTGACAATTACCGTCAAGTTCGTATTATTCGAAACGGAAATAATTTCATTTATTATTCAAGTCTTAATGGTGATAACGGTAACACTCTGGCCAACCAGGGTATTGTTTGGGATACCTGGATGGGAAGTACAAATCCTTTAAAGACAACGGAGATGAAAATACGTCGCTGGGAAGGCTTCTTAGGTTAAAACTAAATCTATTTTGCAAAATTTTACTTTATTTAAATTGTCTCTGCTAGTGTAATTTGCTTCTATGTTAGGAATCATATAATCATTTAAACGACAGTTACAATGTACTCCCGACATGCAAAGGGCTTACGCTTGTTAAACATAACTTAAAGACAAAATGAAAGAAAGTAGCAGTGGTACATGTACGTTTTGTGAACGGAAACAAAAATGGTATATCGTTGGAAATGTATCTTAGTTAAATTAAACAATCTAATTCAAATAGAAACTGGTTGACATGAATTATATCATGATTATTGTAATAATCTTTATGTTAAAATAAACGTTCGAGATGTTGCTTGTACAGGTTTAACAGAGAGAGAAAACAAACAACTAGTAAAACTGTGGGACTTAAACAAGCTATTTTGTTCAATCAACTTAAAATATTGTGTTTTCAGTGACCGTTCGAAGACAAATATTTTATATATTTTTTTTCAATTCGTTTTCAATTCGCAAAAGATTGTTGCTGATTAATTTATTGGATGTACTCTCAGTTAAAATATTATAAATGCTTAAACAATAAGGGGATAAAGCTTTGTTTATTGTCAGTTATGTATGTGATTCATTCAAAATAATGGTACACCGTATTTTATTCAATGCATGCTGTATCTTTAAATTTCTCAAAAATGAAAACAGGAAGCGAGACTGAGTACATATTTTTATATAAAATATAAGAAATGAAAATGATAACCACTAGCGAACGGACATTAAAGAGGTATTCGCAACAGCTCTTCAAGAGGATGGCCACTAATTATGACATAAACGATAAATGTTTTTAAGCATGAAATTTATAAATAAAGCTGTAAAAGACATGTTAAAAAGAAAATGTGATGTAACGTAAGCAGTGAATATATTTATATCCGAAGGTTTAACAGCGTTATAAACGCAGTAAGATCACTTACAACAGGTTCTTAAATGTGCTTACGAAGGCAAAACTTGTTCAGTCATTGATATGTCTTACATAGTAGTACAAGTAATAATACTGCGACATAAAAGTATTCCACAAATAAATGTGAATATGCAGCTGGATCAGTAAGAACACGATGACAGAAATATACGTATGACAAGGAAAAAAAACTAAACTTCTACAAATAAAAGTGTTGTTTTATCAATGATAAAGGTGAAAAAAAATGGGTCCATCGTTTTCTGATAAACGTGACAAGAGTTATATGACACCGTCAACAGATTGTATTTTGATAAAAGTTCTGACAAATTTGCATTTTGAAATCACAATATATTTATCCGAAATGAAATTATCTTATATAAGAAAGTCTAATGAAAAACGCTGAAGAGGTTTCGATTTCTTGGTGACAAGTATGTTTATATACTCACTCGGTATATCAAGTCATTTACCGGACAAATACGGAGCCCGGATTCCGGACACTTAATAACAGATTTTTGCCCTATCGATATTTCCGATACGTGGTTTCAACGAGGCCTGGTATTTTGGTTGCGATTTAAGTTTATTTTAGCCATCGCAGGATAACATGTTCCCTTTAAGTTTAATTTCTACAAGTGTATTCGAATAGTTGCTTTCGTCAATATGCCTATTGGCAAATGCATATTACGCTAGGCGCATTGTTATTGATTGTATTAATTAAACACAAATTTTAAAAGTATCTTTCAATGGAATTACAGCATTATAGTATAATATTATACAGTTATTATTGTCGCTATTTTTATATTCATGATCCACTCCTATTTGTACAGTAACCACTTGCGCACATGCCTCAGTCAATTAAAAGACACTTAACACTTACCATTAGGCACTTAGCAATAAGCAGTAAATTGAAAGCAACTTCGAGTGGTATACATAGAAAAACGCAGAAGCTGGTTGCATATTGGCACTAATCGGTTACATAAACAGAATTGTTAAATTATTTTCCATGTACATGTGTCTTTGAACAGTGAATAAACTTCTTTCGTGCTCTGTTTTATAGTATTAAATTGTGATCTGTATTACCAGGTAAGATGACCATTTGTTGTTTCCTATTTTCTATTAATAATATTATTTTTTTGGTAAAATAACTCTCAAATATTTGTCGTTCTTTGCCTGGCTATATTTGTTCGAGTAGTCATTTTTATTGTACTTATTTTGTAAAAAAAGGTTTATGTAATAAATTAAAAATAAATTTATAATGTTTGCATTTTTGCCTGATTATTTATTTAACATGTTTTTGTTATCATTTCAGATAAAATTATATTTATGAAATAATATTAACGAAAGTTGTATTCCTAGGTTGCGAGAAAACAAATCATGCATCGGATATTCGTACTGGTACTGCTTCTTTGGCGGGATGTAATCTGCGAGACGGCGGATTATCAATGCACTCAAATCATCAATATCAGTAACGGAGCAAGTTCGAGCGCTGTAAACGACAACGTTTTTAAAGAGTATGTACACAATAAAATGAAACATCTGATGGCAAATTTAACCAATCTGTTATTAATCAACGATTCAGCCGAAGAGTCGCTTGTTCGGAGACTGAAACCTCGCGATTGTCAAGACATTAAAGCTATGGGACGTGCGACCACTGGTACTTACAAAATTTACCCTGCTTTGGGAATGAACGCTGTAACTGTGGAATGTGATATGGACACTGCAGGCGGAGGTTGGACTGTATTTCAACGTAGAGTTTCCAGCAGCGATTTCTCCAAAACGTGGAATGAATATCAAGCAGGATTCGGAAATACAAGCGGAAACTTCTGGCTTGGACTTCAAAGTATTCATATGATATCTGCTCAGGCATGGTACCAGCTTCGTATCGATATGACCAATCTTGACGACGAATACAGATATGCCGAGTACCAGTTGTTTACACTGGGTGATGCTGAATCGCAATACAAGTTACAAATTGACGGGTTTAGTGGTCCTGCTGGGGACAGCTTATCTTATCACAGCGGTATGAAGTTTACGACCAAGGATCGGGACAACGATAGCAACGGGAGAAACTGTGCCCAAGACAATGGCGAAGGCGGCTGGTGGTACGGTGATTGTATTAATTCAAGTCTTAACGGTGATTATGGTAATACCGAACACAACAAAGGCGTTATATGGTTTCATTGGACAGGACATAGAAATCCTTTGAAGACAACGGAGATGAAAATCCGCCGCTGGGAAGACATCTTAAGTAAAGACTAAAATCTGTTACTTTAATTGTTTCTGTCAGTGTAACTTACTTGAATGAAAAGATTCGTATAATCAATAATAACTTTGGAAATGCAAAGCCGTGCTACTGGTTATATAGAACGAAATAACAAATATTATGCAGAAATAACAGTGGTACCTTTGTGGGGCAAAAAGTTATTTGACAGACTTATTAGAACAGTATTTGATATCATTTGATACATTATTCTCCTTCAACGAGGATGAAAAAAAACGTCGTTGGGAATGTATCTTAGTGTAATCAAACATTCTATTGCAAAAGGAAAACTGTTCTTGACATGTTTTCTATCATGGTTGTTATAATAACGTTGTGTGAAAAAAAAAGTTCGAGATGACGTAGTGCTTGTAAAGGTATAACCAGAAAAGAAAACAAATCAGAATGAACGTTAGTCTAAATTGAGGCTAAATTGAAGTTGAAGATTTTGAGAAGGTTATATATAAAGAGATGTGGAGTGACAGTTAAAGGAGTATTCACGTACATATACGTCTGAAGGATGACATTGGTTCAAACTGGTTTCTCGGAAAATAACTTATATTAGGATGTATTAAGACAAAACTCATCCGACGATCTTTAAGCAGACGGAAAGTAAATGATATTTAAAATACGGCTGCTGAATTAAGTATGCAGTGTTTTAATGAGACGATCAACCTAATCATTTTATTAATGGTAGATAAACTAATTGTACGACAGCCAAATGGTGCATAACGGTTCGTTTAAGACTAAGTCTTGCAGAAGTATTGAGGTTCGCATGTAAAATCAAAGAAAATTAAATGCAAAAGTGTTTTTAACCAATAATCTTTTTCGATAGCAAAACTTAAAATAGATGTGCTGTTTTTAATGTAAATGTTCAAAATGCGTATCAACGGTTCATTTAAAGTTAATTACAAAGTGTTTCTTCATCAAAACAAAGCGTACAGCCATTACTGTGGTAAACCAAAAAAATTGTACGACAACAGTTAAAAACATTCGCTTATAAATGGCAGCCATTTCAAAAGCGTTTATTCATAAGAATGGTCTCTAGTTATAATTTGGAGACACAATCACAACAGTAAATTAAATGTTACAGTGTTCTATAAAGATTTATCATAACCGTGCTTTACAAATGAATTTTAAAATATTTTTGTCTTGTTCTTTTAAGGTTTGAATGAGATTCTAAACCTCTGCAGACTGAGGTTTAAAACAAAAAGCCTTTTATTCTCATAAATATAAACAACATGTGTTTTTAGCCGATAGCTTGTTTTTCTCACGTTTCTCAGAGAAGTATTTATGATTGCAAGTATTATTTATTTTATACGCCAATCTCATTATGGAGTTTATCGTGCATGTATTTATAAACAGTCTTCGATGTTCGGATTTTGTTCTTTTTGCTTTAAAAAAATTCTTGAGGACGGATTATTAACGCCAATTACTCGCCCGATTACGGTACGTATAAATTATATATTAAATGTTTGATATTTTGATATTTCCATGGACGAAAAATAAACACAAACGTATACAATTTTAATTTCTAATCTGCTATTTACAACCGAAACAAAATGAATACAGTGTGTACATTTTTGCCCAGCCATGTTGTTCTTAAATAGTTTTTCTTAATTATCTTTGATCTTTTTCTAAACGTTATTGTCAGTATTAAAAACTCTGCCATATAGTCATCCGACAAATATTATTTTCAACCTTCTTTTGAATTAATAGTTTACGTGTTTCTTAAACTAAAAATGTTTGATTATGTTTTTTTTAAGTTTCTTTTTTTGTTCTTTGTTAACCACAAACATAGTGTGAAGTTTATTAACAGGAGAGACAAATAAGTTTTTTTTCATTTTAATATTCAATGTTGGCAATATAAAACTAACATGATTATAAAGTTTGGAGTTTTCTGCCTGGTTCGTGTAATGTTTCCTTAAAAAAACTTGTTAAATACAATTAACGAGCGTTAAAATGTGTTTGTATTCCTAGATTGCGAGGACACGAAACATGCATCGGATATTTGTACTGTTTCTCATTCTTGGACAGGATGTAATCTGCGAGATGCCTGATAAACATTGCACTCAGATCATCAATATCAGTAACGGAGCAAGCTCGTGTACTATAAACGACAATGTTTCTAAAGAGTACATACAACAGGAAATGAAACAACTGATGTTAAATTTAACCAATCTGTTATTAATCCATGATTCAACAGATGAGTTGCTTGTTCGGAGACTGAAACCTCGCGATTGTCAAGACATTAAAGCTTTGGGAAGTGCCACCACGGGTATTTATAAAAATTACCCTGCATCTGGAATGAACGCTATAACCGTGCGTTGTGATATGGACACTGCAGGCGGAGGGTGGACTGTATTTCAACGCAGAGTTTCCAGTAGCGATTTCTCCAAAACGTGGAATGAATATCAAACAGGATTTGGAAATTTAAGCGGGAACTTCTGGCTGGGACTTCAAAGTCTTTACATGATTTCTGCACAGGCATGGTACCAGCTTCGTATCGATATGACCAATCTTGACGACGAATACAGATATGCGGAGTACCAGCTGTTTTCACTTGGGGATGCTGAAACTCAGTACAAGTTATTCATTGACGGGTTTAGTGGTCCTGCTGGTGATAGCTTATCTTATCACAACGGTATGAAATTTTCGACAAAGGATCGGGACAACGATAAACACTCTACAATAAACTGCGCCCAAGCACATGGTGGTAATGGCGGATATTGGTACAAGTCTTGTACTGATTCTAGTCTTAACGGTGATTACGGTAACACTCAGTCCTACCAGGGCATTGTTTGAAATAAACACAACGGTGATGAAAATCCGCCGCTCTGAAGGCTTCTTAGGTTAAACTTAAGACTAAAATCTATTTTGCATAAATTCACTGTAGTTGAACTGTTTCTCCTGGTGTAATTTGCTTCTATGTTAAGAATCATATAATCATATAATCGACAATAACTTCCGACATGCAAAGCGGTGATGCTTGTTAAACACAAAAATATTAAATAAAATAGGAGTGGTACTGCATTCAGATATTTTCGTAATATAAAGAAAAGAAAACAGAGAAAACTAAAACATAGCTCATCTCGCTCATCTATATTTATCAATACACCTAATAGTTGAGACCGAGTCAAAAATTGTAGTTCAAATGTTTGCCCCCACCCCACATGATGATTCGGCTTTGCCTTCCCAGGAAAGGTGCGAGTAGGTTAACTGACTGTCATTATATGACTGATAGGTTGTTTAATATTACGGGCGAAAAAATTCTATTAACAAAAAAGCAAACTATTTTTTAAACAATGCGTTGAATGTTTTTTTTCGTCAGAAGAGAATAATATTTGTTTTTATTTTAAAGTAACACAATTGTTTGCTGCTGCTGTTTTATTTGAAAAAAGAGGTTATGACAAACAAGGGCATGCATTTAAAAGCAATTGAATCGGTTGCATTTACTACTGCTGACAGATATTGAATCTTCATGGGAACATCTGGATTAAGTGTATATTGTTATAGTATATTTGGAACAAACACAGTTGATTTAAGATTTACAATACAATGCTGAAATCTACATAAAAGTAGGAGGTAATGACTTTTTGGTACATGATAGATAAATACATTAAGCCCATCATGTTTGTGCAAAAATGCTCCAATGAGCCTAGTTTTGTCTCGACACAATACGTTTATCGTTTTGTGTTAGCGGGAGTACGGAACGGTATGGCTCTGTGTAGGAGATTACTAAACAGCAGCCACCAAAAATGACTGAATAGTACATCAGCCACAAGAATTATGTTTAAACTTTATTATTTTGGCGATAGAACGTTTTTCTCATGAACATATTTTTACAGAAAATTAAAACAATCCATTTTTGACATATTTTGGCGTAAACATGCTTCAAGGGGACATGTGTCTAGCAGATTTGAAGAAAACAACAGATTTTCGCGAGGGAAAACAAAAAACCACAACAAACCTTGCAAGGTTTTATTTCAATAACTTTTTTGTTAGGACAGCTATGAAGCTCAAATAAAAATCCGAGTCAAGCGTTAACATCGCAGATCCGAATGGGATATGTCATCAAAGGAATATTTGAATATAGTGTGCTTACCGTGTGAAAATATTCCAGCAGGTATCAAACTCTCGATTTTTCCCCATATTTGAAATCAGCCACCAAATTCCTCGCTTAAAGTACGGCAGCCACCATTTAGGCTGTACCCCCTGATAACTGTGAATATGCAGCTGCATCAGTAAGAACAGGATGACAGAAAAATACGTATGTAAAGGGAAGAAAACCTAAACTTGTACAAATTTAACACGAAGCATCGACTAAAAGTGTTGTTTTTTCACGGATAAGTAAATGTGGCCATCGTTTTATGACAGTTAATCGATATCATACGATGTACTTATGACATCATTCGCTTATATGCGCAAGGAGAGTTTCTATGACCGCCACAAAGCAAAAACAATGCTACTGTGAAAAAAAAACGTGAAATATGCATACATGTATCAGGAATGGCAACATTCTGATGACACAGCCTCCCCACACAGTCTTAAAGCAGAGAGGTAAAGAGAGCATGGTTATCAAATGATGAATTTCAAAATAGACACCACACACAATTTACGAAAATGTGATGGTTAAATGACGAATCGAACTTTTACGCTGGCTGCTACGAGCCACGTTAAAACCTGGCAAACTGGTTGCATGGATAAGAGTGACCATAATTATATGACACCATTAACAGATTTGTGTTTTGATTAAAGTACTGACAATTTTTTGCACGGGGTGACTTTGTCCGGCCGCCAGAGTGCTACTTTAATTTTAAAATGATTATATTTAAGCTCACACTAGAAACAACAATTTTATACTGACAGTTAATATTACAACACCGTTTATGGTGCACAACTTTTATTTCCCTTTGACATTTAATGTATTTTGTTGCAGATGACGATTTACGTACTATTGAGGACAGAAAAATGTGAATTATGCATATCAGGAACTAACATATCCAGAAAACAAGTCTTCTCACACAACAAGAAAGCAAGAAAATTAAGCATGGGCTTATACCATGATTGATGTAAAACCGACATTACATCCAATTATCAAATTGAGCACCTGTCAGATTGTTGCCCACTTTAAATAGCAAGGGCAAAGTTAACTTAGATTGAAATTACAATTTATTTATCTGAAATAAAATAATTTAATATTTAGAAGTATCATAAAAAAAGTCGGAAGAGGTTACGATTTCTTGATTGCAAGTATGTTTATATAGTACTCACTCAGTATATCAACTAAAAAAACGGACACAGACGGATCCCGGATTCCGGACACTGGATAAAAATTTTTCGTCATATCCGTCATTTCAGCCCGTTTCTTGGATAATCGGACAACTACACTTAACAACTATTTTAAGTATAAACCTTCGTACTGGGTCATTACTGGCTTGATAATTGAGCCATTTCTCTAAAACTTTCAATAAAACATGCAATATATACTAACTGATTTATTACCAAACACTATTAATAATGACAGACAACTGACTGCTCACAATCATTTACAACACTTACACCCTCAGAATACAAATTCACAACATCAGTTTATAACGCGTACGACCACCTTCAGCGGTAAACGGTTTAATCGGGAAAATGTGAAGCCGTTTTTGTTTCATCGTGGTTGATCAGTTATAATGCAGTGGGCTGGTGAGTCTATGCACAAGAAGATTGAAGCACTTTTAATCCACGGGAACTTAAATTCTGAGAAATAACAGCGAAAAGGCCTTGTTCCGGTTGTCCTTCTACGTCTTCAAGCACAAAGGCGCATTTAGTTAATGCATAATGGTGCACCCTCTCATCGTTTGGCGAACACCTGACGTTTCCTTCAGGTGAACACTGTCAGAATATTTTCATGGTGCTCTAGATCTCAAGATTTAAATCCAATTGAAAATCTGTGGTCTGATCTTTGAAGGGGCGTACAAAATCAAGTGACCAACCACGCAATCTTCGCCAACTTGGAAATGTACTTCTTAGAAAAGTTGTTAAGTGTATTTCAAACGTCACAGAATGCCGTAGGGCACACTGACTTTAAGCGTTTTGTTAATATATATTGTATATTATCTGCCAAAAATGTTACTTGGCGATGAACATGTATATGTTTTTGCCAATAAATATTTTGACTTGACTTGACAATACTTCTAATAATTAACGGACAAGAATACTGCTTAATATTTTTTACAAGTAATAATTACTATATTTCAAAATATTTCTTTAACTGACTTTAGCAAACACGTCACAATACACCCGAGTCTTCATAAATTTGTGGTTTTTAGGCAGTCAACTTCTATAACCCGTAAGTTGGTTGAATTCTGAATACAACGTAAGCAGTCACATCAACATGAATACACAAGAAAAACACTCAAACCGTATGTAAACTCAAACAATAACCTTATTCTCCATTGGTATTTTCGATGACATGAAAGGACATTGCATATGTAAGTAAGGTAGTAGACATGTATAAACATCAACAACTTTCACATATAACTAAGAAACATGACAGAACAAACTACTAAAACACTCCACACAACATTCAGATCGAATCTTAATAGTGGTAAACTCTGGTTACAAGGCATGTCTTCTTTTGAATTCTTGCAATAACACGCGATTCCACGTGTCATTTTGTGACACGAGTAAAAGTCCTTAACGACTTCCAATGAGTTGTTCCAGCAAGACCTGATTACCATTGTCAATCCTGAAAGAGAAGACGATGCTGGTTAAGCAAATCTGATTTCTTGTTTGATTCGCTTAAAAAATGAAAAACGATAAAATTATCATTTTTTGAAATTATCGCATGATATTTTATGTCATCACGTGGTTTTACCTCACTTGTAATGGCAAAAATTTGTGCCAATCAAATCGCTGCGTTGAGGTTGAAGAACAGAGGGAAAACGGAGCAATTTATTTACGTCCGTAATAATAAACCTATAAGCTGATTATCAGATAAGTTTAAGCTATGTAATAATTTACTTTATTTTAAATGTCGCTTAAATGTCGCTTAATACAAGGTACTTGTAATCGTTAAAGAAACAAGAAGAAAGTAAATTAAAATTGTTCTACTATGATGTGAATCCGAAGTTTCGAGTTTTCTACAGGCAGTGGTATTGCCGTCACATGTCTTGACGTATTTAGCAGCGTCGTTCTTCGATAGTTCCCATGTACTTCCACACTTTGGATCCTTCATGCTATTGCATTCGTAACATTTAAGAGCACTAGCTGCAATAAAAATAGGGCTGATATCATGACTATAGAAGCTTTGAATTTTATATTTCGAATATTACTGTGGTATCATTAATTTTCATTTTGCGGTGACGAATATTCGCGCAAAAGCCACAAATGAAATATTCGCACTGGCGTTAAATTCGCGCATTGCCAATAGTATTTTTCTTAAAAGACGTTATATTGCATGTAGTTTTTACGTTTACAATTTGACGTTGATTAAATTGAAGCATTAACCATATTACGAAATACGCAAAGTTTAAACTTACGCAAATTATTATGATACGTGTACCACAGTATCTTACTATCGGTTGAAATAATGATAGAATAAAGCAACAAAAAGTAGTGAACCCATTTTTGTTGCTGGACTAGTAAATGGACATTACTTATATACAAAAGAGCCGTAAGCAACAATGGTTGACATGTAAATTATAACTGCTCATTATATTACATTTAGTTTTGATGCGAACCGACGATGCACATTTACTATACGAACTATTTTCACTTTAAGATCTAGTCGTATTGAAAACGGTATTATATGACTTATCAGTTATTAAGTTCTTCACCTTCTTAATCAAATAAATGGAAAAGAATCATTGAAAGCCACTGGGCACGACAGGTAATCAAATTATTACAGGTTCGGTTTGATTGAGCCTGTTAATGCGCAGAAAGGGAAATGCATATTACTGTCTACGCCACCTAGCCCAGCTTTAGTGCAACTCAATATTGACACAGATGTATAAATCGTGCTAAATGGTCTTCAAAGGGCTTTATTAATAACAGCACTGATTGAATGTACTGGGAGACATTCGACATCCGCCTGAGGTCACAACCAACGCTACTGTGTGATTAAAAAAGATGAAAAATGAACATTGAACGCCGCCGGACACGACATATAATTAGGAAATAAACATGATGAACAGCACATTAAAATAAATGGAAACAATCACATGATAAACACAAAAACTGACACCAGAGATATAGATCAACATGGACGTTTGGAAGCCACCGAACTCGACAAATATGAAAATATTGCAGGCTCGGTTTGATTGAGCCTGTTCATGGGCAGTAATGAAAATGAATATGACTGCCCATGCCGCCTTGCTCCGGTTTGATCGCAACCTAATATTTACACCAGTAAACAGTACAGTTTTGATCCGTCTTTAATGGTATGCATATGGCAGTGAGCATGGAATCTTCAATGCAGGTTTATCTTTCAGATTAACACCATTCCATGTTATTTTATAAGTACTATGAACATAAACAAGTACGTATAGTGCTCAACGACCTTCAAAGGACGTAACCGATAACAGCACCGATTAAATGTACGTGGAGACATTTTACAGCCGCCACTCGGCACAAACAACTCTCAAAATAATTGCTTCCTGTTTCCTTTTAAACATGCAATTTTATGATATTTTCCTTTAGTATTTATCATATTTAAAAGGATAAATGCATTTTATTTAAACTTTGCTAAAAATTACCTTGCTCCAGAAGAAGGAATGAGAACGTTAAAAATAACAGCATATTGATTTTTGTCCAACGTGTTTACAATGTTACCACTTCACTATCACAAGCGTTGGAGAAACGTTTACAACATACTGATATTCTACAATTATTCGTGTACATAAATTATACCATATTTTTAATTAATTGCTGTTGTCTTTTAATGTAAGTCAGTAATAAACAACGTTGTAAATAAAGCAAGGAAACAGTGTAAGCTGTAGAATATCTACATAGCGTTTGTTAACGGTTTAAGGCTGCATAACTACCAAATTACTATAGCAATTGTCATTCACCTTGACTAAATGACATTCACACTCCTTGATATAACTAGCTAAATACAGGCAAGTACAACATTAATTTGTAATCTGCGTATTCAATTCTCGTTTCAGTAGTAATATTTTATTCAGTCAGATTTTAAATAAACAACTCAAAGTTTGCTAAGCTGCAAAGCGCCAATAACGTTGTTTGTACATATCTTTTGCTATATGCTATTAATTAGTTGTATTCATTTTAGGCAGCTAGTTAGTGATTTATAAACCAATTAAGAAAAATGATTCACAACTGAAATGTGTTTTCAATTTATTTAGAATTTGAATGGAATAATGTTCAAGATGGGTATGTTAATAGTTGTGAAAAAAATGCCAAAACGTCTATGGATGTCTGCATTCAATAAATTCCTTTTTAATTACATTTACACTTGCCATAATTTACGATAACGATTCAGTAATTCAAGTGAAAGTAATGACTGAGTATCCTACAAATGTCGGGTACATGTATGCAGCTTAAGTTCAACACAATGAACAAGAAAAAGTAAAACAGCAAAACGGTTCATCCGTAATATGGTTCATTTCAAGTCAACTCCCTTAACCACCCCTGTTTTTTGGGTGTTTTTGAGTAACAATACAGTCAAACCTGTCTTTAGCAGCCACCCAAGGGAGTGACAAAAAGTGGCTGCTCTATACAGGTTTGACTGTAGTGTTACTCAAAAACACCCAAAAACAGGGGTGGTTAAGGGAGTTGACTTGAAATGAACCATATTACGTTGAAGATAGGTTAAAATGAGAACAAAATGTCAGTTTAGGACATATTTAAACTGGCTGTTTAATACAGGTGGTTGCTATTTGCAGGTGGCTGCTAAGGTAGGTTTCACTGTACATGACTTAAACACCAACATTTCGAAATCACTTATTAAAGCCAGTTTACCGTAGAGATCGTATTTCGGTTAGGGGTTTTTAATAGTAAATGTGAGTTAGAGCGTATTGAGATACTTATCTCATGTTGGTAAACTTTAAAAAAAACAGAAACGTTTTAACAAATCAGCAGCGATTTTTTTTTTATTTTTAAAACAGCGACCTGCGTCATAGAATGATAATGAACATTCATGAGTTAGCTTCTATTGTGTTGCTTAGAAATAAATAAATATGATACAGTTTGGCTTTCTTTGTAACAAATGATTGTGTGTTAACGTAGAAATTTTTGTTAATTAAGTTCATCTACATTTTTCGAACAATGCCATTTCCGTGATGACAATTATTAATCGAGAAAACTGATAGTATCATAAAATGAAATTTGTTTTTGTGTCATTTAATATAATGTTATTAATTAAGTGAATTCAAGTTGGTATTTTTCTTGTGCCAAGTATAGTCATATTGGCCAGAGGTTGAAAGCTTTTGGGCTAATATGTCTGCCTAATGTCCAATTTGAATTCTCATTTTTTTATTAACAGAATATGAAAAAAATGAAATATGCATATCAGGGATGGCCACATCCAGCAGACACAGCCTCCCCACGCAGCCAAACAGTAGAGAGGAAAAGAGAGCATGGTATTACAATAATCAATTTCAAAATGGACGCCACAAACAACTAACGAAAGTGAGAACCCGAGAGGTTACCGCCTTAGAACGGTCAGTGGCAAAACAATTTTCCACTGGAGGTTTAAACCAGGTTCTAGGGTGCACCAACCTCACACTTGCCCCAACAGGTTCTCGTATCACAAAACTAGTACAAGTTGTCTTGGTGAAATAACTACAACCCAACAATCGGCTCAACAATGTTGCATGCAAAAGCACTCAAACATATAAAACATAAGAAGCTAATAACATTGCAAAGCCAAAGGCGGGTACTCAATGATCTTACCGAGACCACATCAAATTCATATGAACAAAACTGGGCCAATATGATAATTGCTGGGCTAATACGAGAATTGCTCGGCCAATACGAGAATTGCTGGGCCAATATGAGAATTGCTGGGCCATTACGAGATTTGGCCCAAGAACAGTTTTTTCCCTATATGTTTTATATAAGCAATCGTAAACTGAACAATTTTATGAACGTTCCGAATCGAAAATTCTCACCTGATCTTTGTAATACTATCCACTGTGACATATTCTAGCCGCAAGAAATGGTAACTTGAGCGGCTTCGTTGCGCAATAATTTCAAAAGTGTCTAGGCTGATTTTACAGGTAAACAATCTTGGCAGTAAACAGGCCAAACTCATCCTGGTTCAAAGCTTGATTTGCAATAATATATCAGTAAAATTCACTAAAAATTGACATTTAATTACTACATCTCACCTCCTCTGTACAAAATTACCATTTAATCAGCCTTTTTCGTTTAATTTTAATCAGTACTCATCCCCTAAAGGAGGCACTCTTTTATTATGTAAGTACTTCCTTATTGTGGGTAACCAAAGGGCTAAAATCTGTGTTCTCGTTCGTTCCATTTTCCGGGCCAATACGAGATAGTTTATTAATAATTTCCAATATCGATCATATTCTGTCATGTCCATAAAGTATCAGTATAATAACCATTATAGTATAAAAGGGTATGTATACTAGCTATCAAATAATAAAAGTTGTATTTTTGGGGCAAAGGTTTCTTACCAGATGTGTATTTTTTCTCTTATTTGGTAATGCAAAAGTAATGTAGATCTATTCAATGAAGATAAATTGTTAATAGACCAAGAAAATGCTAAACAAATGTCTGACTTTTATTAAATTTACATGTTTCTTATTTTTTCTAATTTTTCTAAGAAGGCTGAACGGCATGTTGATAAGTTTACGGGAAGATGCATGTTTAAAAAATATTTCAAATAAGCAGCAAAAAAAACCCTGACACTGCATATTTTACCAATTTTTCAAGAATCAGAGTATGTGAACAGTAGTTGTCTTGCTTTTTCGAGCCCAATGCGTAAAAATAAAATAATATACTCATCAAATTATCCATAGTTTCTCGGGGGTGGCGGTGCTGGTGAATGCGTTGTTTGAAGTAATATAGAAAAAAATTAAAATATTGACGCTCTAAATGGTACAACGCGCAATATTTTTTCAAGCTCAGAAACCAGTCAAAAGTTGTAAGAAAATTAAAACTCGGAAAAGCAGTCTCCTTTCATACTCATTCTTTTTCAATGTGTAAAACACAGTTCACGGTTTTATACATTGCATTCTTTTAATGAAGGCCATACGTCTCTAAACATGAAATGGTACATTTTACTATGAAAATGCCGCATTGATGTTCCAGGTTTACCGCCGTGCATACAATCGTTTGGTATCTATTTAAATTGTACTGTTTACTTGTATAATTTAGTTGCGCTCAAGCCGGGCTATGCGGCGTGAGCAGTTATATACATTTCTATTATTGCCCATTAACATGCTCAATAAAAACCGAGCCTACAATATTTTTTTATATTTGTCGTTTTCGGTTGCTTTCGAAGTTCCTTTTTCGCCTTTTTCATATTCTGGTTAGAAGAGAAAGAGAGAATGTCTGCTGTGTGTAATATGGTTATGACACAAGAACAAAACAAAGAAAAAGCGAACCTGAGGGAGTATTGCTTTCGGACTGTCCGTAGCAAAAACGAGGTAATACGGTGCACCAGTACCGCCTTCTAATATGACTATAAATGTGTACGGTAAAACCACGCATAAAGACCACCAAAAATTAAGACCACTCTATAATTAGAAAACAATTTTAATATCCTTGTAAAGTTGTGTGCTAGTTTCTGCCTCAGATTTAAGACTACCTCACAATTAAGACCAGTTTTGGGCAGTCCCAGCGGTGGTATTAATAAAAAGGTTTCACTATAATTTCATAATTGACATAATGTAACATTGGCGGTTTATTTTATTATTGCAATGATCATGATGATAAAACATGTCAAGTACAGTTAGTAATGTTTTTTGCAATAGAACGTTTTTATTACACTAAGATATGTTCCCAGCGACGGATTTTCATAACCTTCAAGTAGTAGAATCTTATGAAATGATTACAAATATTGCTCTTGTATGCCTTTCAAGTCCCCAAAATATACAACTTTTTTTTCCTCTTATGAAGCTTTCTGTGTAATCAGAAGCACGTCTTTGCATTTTAGAAGCTTCTGTTGATATACAGTGTATACAGTCAGGTAATTCCGATCATACATGTAAAAGTGTATTTAACTAACTGAAATAATTGAAGTGCAGTAAAAAGTCTCAAAATAGATTTTAGTCCAAACCAATGAAGCCTTCCCAGCGGCCGATTTTCATCTCCGTTGTCTTTAAAGGAGATGAACCTCCCATCCATGTATCCCAAACAATGCCCCTGTAAGACTGAGTGTTGCCGTAATCACCGTTAAGACTTGAAGAAATACAATCATTGTACCAACAGCCGCCACCTCCAAAACTTTGAGCGCAGTTGTCTCCCGATCTTTTATCATTGTCTCGATCCTTTGTCGAAAACTTCATACCGTTGTGAAACGATAAACTGTCTCCAGCAGGACCGCTAAACCCGTCTATGAATAATTTGTATTGCGATTCAGCATCACCCAATGTAAACAACTGGTACTCGGCATAACTGTATTCGTCGTCAAGATTGGTCATATCGATTCGAAGTTGGTACCATGCCTGTGCGGATATCATATGAATAGTTTGAAGTCCCAGCCAGAAGTTCCCGCTTATATTTCCAAATCCTGCTTGATATTCATTCCAGGTTTTGGAGAAATCGCTGCTGGAAACTCTGCGTTGAAATACATTCCACCCTCCGCCTGCAGTGTCCATATCACAACGCACGGTTATAGCGTTCATTCCCGACCCTGGGTAAATTTTGTAAGTACCTGTGGTCGCACTTCCCATAGCTTTAATGTCTTGACAATCGCGAGGTTTTAGTCTCCTTATAAACAATTCGTCTGTTGAGTCATCGATTATTAACAGATTGGTTAAATTTGCCATCAGTTGTTTCATTTCTTGATGAAGATACTCTTTAGAAACATTGTTGTTTGCAGCACTCGAACTTTCTCCGTTACTGATATTGATTATTTGAGTGCAATGTTTATCCGCCGTCTCGCTTAGTACATACCATCGAAGAAACAACAGAAGTACGCATATCCGGAGCATGATTCGGTTCCTACATGTAGCAACCTATGAATACAAAATTTAAATGCAATTTTACATTTAATAATGGTATCAAACAATTATGATATAAAATTTATCTGAAACGATTAGTCGAATAAATAACCTGCACGAGGCAGAAAACTGCAAACATTATAAAGTTATTTTAAATAAAATAATAATTTGAATAAGAGAAACAATGTTCGTCTTACCTGGTTATACATTTCACAATATTATTATATTATTTAACAGAGCACGAAAGAAAGTTTATTCACTGACTGATGACAAATACAAAATTAATGTACGAGTGTATGGGAAGTCAAATAAAAATTCTGTTCATGTAAGTTCAAAATGCCTACATGTAACAGGCTGCTGTGTTTCCTTGGGCATACCGCTTATAGTTTCTATTAATAAAATACTTTATGATTAAGTGTATAAGGATAAATATTAAGTGTTTTATAATTGACTGCCGCATAAGCGCAAATCCTTACTGTATAAATAGGAGTGCATCATGAAAAAAGGAGCAATTATACTTGTAAAGGCTATATATATTATACAAATAAGCAGTTAAGTGAAAGATAGTTTTTGTTTTTATTAATTCAGTAGCAATACACAGGGCATGGTATAATCTCGACAATAAGCAAATTGACGGAAGAAACTGATAGAATGCACGTATACCTATTCTTTAATCTGGGGACCATACGCCGCTGATCATGGAATGATGTTAATCTTCAAATACCGCATTGAAGGTTCCATGTTCACCGCCATATGCATACCATCGTTTGGAATGCATCAAAGTAGTACTGTTAAGTGTTGCATATATTAAGTTGCTTCAACGCGGGGTTAGGCGGCGTGGGCATTAATATGCATTTCCATTACAGCCCATGAACAGGCTCAATCAAACCGAGCGTGTGATATTTTGATATTTGTCGTGTTCGGTGGCTTTCAAAGCACCGTGTTCATCTATTTTGGTATCCTGCGACTCCTTTAATATATTTAAATGTACACCAACATACTAGTCTACTTTTAAATGTACGAGTCGGCAATATTGGGTAGGGTTTAAATCTGTTATTATTTGATTGAATATTGCTAGTTTTCAAAACGCAAAGTCCGAATGACGTAAATTTTTAATACGACATCATCCGTTTATCGCGCTTTGATGTTGTAAAGTTTGGCTCTTTTTACTTCAGTTATTTTTTGTATATTGACAGGTATGTTAATTAGACTTTATAACGTACAATGGATATGACGTGCGCCGCATGATATATTTTAATTGACTTCAAAAGCGCGTTGTATAGTTTAGCTCAGTTGGTTACATTTATGTTCTGAATGACTTTGGAATAATGAATTTGTTTAAAATAAGATGCAATAACAAAATTCTACGTTATTTCGGATCAGCCCTCGTACATACTGGCAAGCTTTAAGTATACAATCTCGCAACAAATGTCACCGTGATTTCATTTTTGTTTATAACAAGAAAGCGAAATAATATTTTATATATTATACGTACATGCACATAACACACTTTAAAAACGACTATAGGAACATTATCTTCCTGTTTGTAAAACAGAATTATTTTCCTGTGTACATTTTACCACTGGTGTATCTTTCATTTCTTCCTGTTAATATGATTGCTTTTAAGAAAGCAAAATGTCTTTCACCACGTAGGTTTACTTTTGTTGGTAAATTGTTATTTTACCAAAGGTATAAAGATAGCAATGCAAACGCCTTTGTTTATACTCACGGTTATTCTTACATTATCCAAACAATTCACGGGCTATTTAAGTTTTAAACATCGCTTGAACTAATGAGAAAAACAACTTTTCATGCAAATGTAAAAAATTTGTTACTGAAGAGATATAGAGATTGTTCTTTTGACACTGTCCTCGCTCCCCATCTTATATGTACAACTCTCCCACTTAGAGTGTAAAATAGATGTATAATAAAATGAAGCCATTATTAAGGATTCAACTTTAAAGTCTCAGTCTCAGTTGAAATGGGTACTAAAAAACAAAAACCTGAAAAATGGCTGCAACTGCAATGTACATGAAATAACAAACAAAAGCAAAACAAACACGACATCTGAATTGATAAAGTAAGATTCTGATGTTAAAATAAAACAACCTTCTGGACCAAAAGAGAGACAACGAGTCAATAATTCAATCAATTAAAAACATGACATCACAAAATATACGCGAAATAGAAAGCATGTTTTCCTACTGCAATTGTTTAATTGTTAAGGTTCTTTAATTATTAATGTCGATTTGCCTATAAATTAAATCGTGTTAATGTCTTCTTACAATTGGGCGATATAAGAAAGTGAAATATGCATATCCCACTGTCACAAAACACAGCCCTTTCACGCATCGCATCAATAAAGGAATAAGTATGTCAAATTCAAATAAGACGCCCCAAACAATTAACGAAAAAGAGACCTCATGGGGTTACCGCCTTGGAATGGTCAATGGCAAAACAAATTGATATCCGAAGGTTTAACAGCGTTATAAACGCAGTAAGATCACTTACAACAGGTTCTCAAATGTGCTTACATGCCAAAATGACGGCAATATTCGTACCTGTTTGAAGTCATTGATAGGTATTACATAGTAGTACAATTAATAATACTGCGACATAAATGTATTCCGCACTTACATGTACTGGGGGTTTAAACCAGGTTCTAGGGTGCCCCAACAGGTTCTCAAATCAAAACAAGTACAAGTTGTCTTTGTGAAATAACTCCAACCCACCCATCAGCTCAACGATGTTGCATACAAAAGCACACAAACTTATAAGCTAATAGCATTGAAAAGCCAAAGTGGCGGGTACTCAATGTAACAAAGCATGTGTTTCATGTATCTTCCCGTAGGAAACAAACCTTTAAATTTTCAGTTACTGCAATGAACAAATCTAAACGTAGTTTTACACATGTGTTAGTCAATCCCTACGTTTTAAAATTTTAATTCAACATACCATACCACAAAAGGAATATTCTTATCTTGGGTTTCGTGCAGAAGGTATCGTGGGTTTTACTGGTAATACTGGTATATTTGTATAAAAGTTTAAATTAATGTAAAAGCGCCTTATTTTTCTAAAGGACGGTTAAGCGCGCTCCTGGCAGCGTCGAACATGTCAGAAATATCGATCACACGTTGACATTTCCGTAACTGTTTTCATGTAGAAAAGGATCTGTCTGTATGCAGATCAATTCGTTTATCAGACAGCACAACGATAACATATATACTGAACAAAAATCAAACTTTTTAAGCTTATATTCTTATTAAGATAATTTCATTTCTTGATGAACGCTATGGATGGTGTTTTATTAGTAAATATCATTTGTGTTTTTTAAGTCAAATTGCTTAGGAACGTAAACTTTCAAACCAAGACTTGAGCAACTGCCAATCGAATAACAATAACAAGGATTTCAAAACAATACATTTTCAATTTTGAAAGGGAGGTAATTGCAAATGGTTGGATTTTCGAGCGTTTTCTATCGAGGACTGGTTGTTTTCTATTAAATGTTTTGTGATTTTCCTGACCACAAGAACTGGATAAATAGATTTAATTCTAATAAATGTTAATATTCGTTAGAATCACTTACTTCTTTCTGAAACCATATTTATAACAAGGGAAAGATAACTTAGTCATAACTAAAAATATTTTTATCTTTGCAATGATAACGCTTAAAATTTGTTCAAAGAAATAATTGATTTCGTTTTCTTATTTTACAAGATTACAGGTAGGAAAGTGGATCTTTTTTTGTTCGGTATATATAACTTTCCTTAACGTATACTTTATATGAGTCCCTTCAAAAGGTGTCTTTGCACTTATCTTTTTAACCTTTTGTTTTCATAACTAAAATCTTATTATATTTATTACACATTTTGACAATATGTTAATAATGCTTTGCATAATAAAGGATGTCGTCTGCTCAAACATTTTTCCTGTTAAGCGCCAAAATAAACAAAGCTATTTCATTTTATCATGAAACATAAAAACTTTAAAATCATTAGTATACACTCATGATGCTGAAATAAATATACAATTTCTGTTACCGTTCTAATACAGTACTGTGAACGTTTAAGGTTACGAACGAAACGCACGATACACGATATACGGACGCACGATACACGATAGACGGACGCATGATACACGATAGACGGACGCACTATACACGATAGACGCACTATACAAGATACTGCCGATTCATATAATTTGTGTACGAGATTTCTAAAAATTTGAAAATGCTATCAAAATATCAATTGAATGGTTGGAATTAAATAATATAAATTTGCATATGCGAGAAATTTATTCACGTTGCGCTGTAAAATTAAAAGACGCACGATGCACGATAAACGATATACGGACGCACGATACACGTTAGACGCACGCACGATACACGTTAGACGGACGCACGATACACGATAGACGGACGCACGATAGACGCAAATTTTGTAACATTAAACGTTCACAGTACTGTATTTATGATGATATTTAACTTCAAGAATTAATGCGTATCGTTGTTTCATACATATTCTTTTATGTGCATTTGAAAATATATGCTGTTTTTATCATAAAGCTTCGCGTTTTTATATGTAGCGTAATTGACATTGCATCGCTAGGGGCTGTCGCCGTATGGGTTCGCTCCCCAGTAGGGGCAATATCATTTAACATACTTTATTAGAAAATTACCCGTCATGGTGGCCATCGTGTTGTATGTAAGTCCCTTAAATGCTCTAGGACAAAATATATCTTACAGACCGTTTAGTGGCATTTTTCGGATTTGCTTTTTCAACTGTTATCGTGTTTCCAAAAACAGATGTATTCAACATTGTTTAATTTTGTTTGTTTTGGGTGTATACCTTTGTTAAGGTGTCGACTATAAAAAATAAACAAATTGCAGCTTGGAATTCAAAACTCGCAGAAATCTCACATTTGCACCAAGCGTGAACAAACAATGAAATCTAGGACAGAAACGATTTCTTTGGTTGGCCTGGGTCTTTTTTACAGGTAATTTTATCTTTTTTCACTTGTTTCATTATGTTATGATAGTTTTTATTCTGATATCTGATATATTTATGTTCTGAGAGATATGAGATGTTAAACACACAAAACTATGGAATCTTGCTCTATAGTTATCAATAAATATCTACTGAAGTAGGAACGTGCGCAGTAAAAAAGTCAAAACAAGTAATTATCAGAGTTACTTTTCTTGCTATCATTTTATAACAGAAAAAAAACTTGAACAGAACAATGTGAATGGTAGCCAATCCGAAGTATCCCATTTCTGTTTTATTACAACACATAAATAGTTGGCCGTGCTTTTAGCAAAGCGCGTATTGACTTCCTTTCTTGTTCTATGTCAAACACGCACATATATTTGAGCAGTTAACAAGGTAAGAAGATCATTGTCTATTTTTTAACTTTATAATCTGAGTTAAATAAATTTAATCTAATGTTTGAAAATCTCTGGAAAGTTACTTATTCGATTTATTCGTTGTTTTCAAATTTTATATAAATTTTGAATAAATATTATTAATATTTATCCAGTGTTTAACTAAAAAAGATTATTAAAGTAACGGAAGATAGGTATAATTTAATTTTTGAAATTCTCTGAAAATGTATATATTATTTTACTGTTTTCAAATATTATATTTGATAAATATATTTAATGTGAGGTTCAAATAATAATAATAAAAGGTTAAAAACATTTAGGACCTATATTTCTAGATTGCAAGAGAGCCAGTCATGCTTCGGATATTACTATTGCTGCCGTTCCTTGGATGGGACGTGTTAGGCGAGATGGCGGAAAATAAGTGCACTCAGATCATCAACATCAGTAACGGAGGAAGTTCAAATGCCGCGAACGACACTGTTTCTAAAGAGCATGTACATCAGGAAATGAAACAACTGATGTCAAATTTAACCAATCTGTTACTAATCCACGATTCAACTGAAGAGTCGCTTGCCCGGAGACTGAAACCACGCGATTGTCAAGACATTCAAGCTATGGGAAGTGCGACCACAGGCACATACAAAATTTACCCAGGCTCGGGAATGAACGCTATAACCGTGCGTTGTGATATGGACACTGCAGGCGGAGGGTGGACTGTATTTCAACGCAGAGCTTCCAGCAGCGATTTCTCCAAAACGTGGAATGAATATCAAGCAGGATTCGGAAATATAAGCGGAAACTTCTGGCTGGGACTTCAAAGTATTCATATGATATCCGTTCAGGCTTGGTACCAGCTTCGTATCGATATGACCAATCTTGACGACGAATACAGATATGCCGAGTACCAGTTGTTTTCACTGGGTGGCGCGGAGACTCAATACAAGTTACAAATTGACGGGTTTAGTGGTCCTGCTGGGGACAGCTTATCGTACCACAACGATATGAAGTTTTCGACCAAGGATCGAGACAATGATAATAACTCAGGAAACTGCGCCATTCTCAATGGCGGTGGCGGCTGGTGGTACAATGCTTGTAGTCATTCAGATCTTAACGGGGATTACGGCAACACTCAGCCTCACAAGGGCATAATTTGGTATCATTGGATGGGATTCACCAATCCTTTGAAGACAACGGAGATGAAAATTCGCCGCTGGGAAGCCATCTTAGGTTAAGATTAAGATGTGTTTTACAAATATTCACTGTGATTGATTTGTTTTAGTCAGTGTAATTTACTTGTGTGAAAGAAATAATGTAATTAGCAATAACTTTCGAGATGCAAAGCCGTGCTGCTGATAAACATAAGTAAACATATGAAAGAAAATAACATTGGTTCGTTTTCGTGAACGGAAAAAGTATAGTTTTGGGAATAAAATAAGTGCTTTGACAGACTTAAAGAACAATTTTTGTTATGATGTTATAAGATACCACTTTTTCTAAGGGGATGATAATTCGTCGTTATGAATGTATATTAGTTTTAACATTAATAAAACATTCTATTACAATAGTAACTGTACTTGACATATATTCTATCATGATCATTGTAATAAACTTTGCTAGGAAATAAACGTTCAAGATGCCATGTTGTTTGTCAAGTTATAACATGAAAAGTAAACATCCCAGAAAAAAGATAACTCTGGGACTTAATCAAACATTTTATTCAATATGAAATAACAGTTTATAGCCATATTAGAAGGTGGTATTGGTATACCGTATAATCAGGGCCCAAGATAATAAAACTAAATCAGGAGATCAGTCTCAAATCTCAAGAATCTGATTGGCTGAAATGGCGACTTAGTTTTATGATCTTGGGCCATGGTTTTTCCACTGACCTTTCCGAGAAAGTTCATTTATATCTATCTTATTTTAAGTTTTCAAATCGCTGAAGGTTTTTGCTAATTAACTCACTGAAACGTTTTCAATTACAATATAATAGATGCTTAAACAATTAAGAGTAAAGCTTTGTTATTGTCAGTTCTTTATATGTGATTCATTGAAAATTATTTAAATAAGGACGTTCCATGGTATTTTCGTTAGTGCATGCTAAATGATAGTTTCGCTAGCTGGGAGCGAACCCGCACCGTCACGGCCACAGCGCCTAGCCCAGCAATTCCTGCGACACAACCAACTGAGCTAGCCGGAACAACACCAAAGAAGGTTGATCGGATAGCCACATATACGTAACCATCACTGCATGACATCGGTAAAGTGTTAAAAACTTAAAATATTTCAAAAATTTCTAAAGTATTTTAAAAACTAAATATTTCAAGAATAAAAACAAAAGCGAGACTCGGTACATACTGATAATATTATAATATAACATTTAAAAATTACAATGAAAATCACTAACAAACGGACAGCAAAGAAGTGTCTACAAGAGTTCTACATGAGACTTGTCTATGATTAGGAAAAAAATAATAAGTGTTTTGAAATACCAAGTTTATAATTTAAACTGTAACAGACCTGTAAACACAGAACAGATGATGAAACATAGTGAATATAATTAAATACGAAGTAAAAATCACTCACAAGAGGTTCTAACATGTACTAATCAGTCCAAAAAGTCAACAAAACTCGCTTCTGTTCAGTTATTTATGGGTTTTGCATACTAGTAGTACAATTAATAATAACCACTACCGAGACATAGAAGTAAACCACACATAACTAAATAATGCATTGTACTAATGACAGTTTTGACTTATTTGTGCAGGGAGAGTTTCTATGACCGCCACACAGCAAAAACATTGCTACTTTGTAAAAAGTGAAATATGCATACATGTACATCAGGAATGGCCACATTCCGATGACACAGTCTACCCACACATTCAAAAAGCAAAAGATAGCATGGTTATCAAAATTGAATGATTAATTTCAAAATAGACAGCACACGCATTTAACGAAAATGTGATAATAAATAACACAACGAACTTTCACGACTGCTGCTACGAGTCATGTTACATTTTGTACCGCCTGAGCTACCCGGGCCAAAAACCGCAAACGGTTTGCGCGAATAGCTCTGATAAAAGTGAAAATAATTGTATGACACCGTCAACAGATTGCATTTTGATAAAAGTTCTGACAAATTTGCGTATTGAAATTACAATATATTTATCCGAAATGAAATTATCTAATACCGTTTAGCGGGTTCATTCTGCGGATGCAATATTTCTGCGTTTCTGCGGTCTTTGGATGAAAACGCAGAAATATATCCAACATGTCCAACAGAAAAAAAAACCATCAGAAATTCATATCGTAAAATATTATATCATTATCAAACTAAAATCAGTGGAGTCGCCATGTCCGAGATAATCCGTTTCTTAACACAGACGGAATAAAATAATTACGAAAATTGTAAATGTACTGTTTATTGTTATCGTATATGCATAGTACAAACGCGACATTTGCTCAAACATTTTTCAAACATTCAAGTCATTTGAAAAGTTGTTTGAGAGTTGTTATTCGCTGATAAATAATACTTTTGCAATTTCTTGATAAAATAAATTGAATAATAGTTATTGACCAATGAACAAAATTATCGAATTATATACAGTATGTACTCAATGATGACTATATTTGTGTTATTCTTACGACACCTTACCTAGTAGGAACCGCAGAAATTTGTTCTTCATTAGAACCGAAAACGCAAAAATAAAAACGCAGAAATTTTAGCATCCATTTTTGTGTGCAAAATGCACGAATTTGTGTCCGCAGAAATAACCCGCTATACGGTATAGGAAAGTCTAATGAAAAAAAAACAACCGAAAAGGTTACGATTTCTTGGTTGCAAGTATGTTTATATACTCACTCAGTATATAAACTAATTAAACGGACACAGACGGATCCCGGCTTCCGGACACTAAATAACAGATTTTTGCCCTACCAATATTTCCGACACGTGGTTTCAACGAGGTCTGTTATTTTGGTTGTTTATTTTAGCAGTCGCTGGATACCAAGTTCCTTTTAAGTTTAATTTGTAAAAGTGCATTCTAAAAGTTGCTTTCATCAATATGCCTATTGTCAAAGGCATATTACGCTAGGCGCATTGTTATTGACTTTATTAATGAAACACAAATTTTAAAAGTATCTTTTAATGGAATAACAGCATTATAGTATAGTCAGGTATTATTGTCGCTAGTTTTATATTCATGATCCACTCCTACTTGCACACATGCCTCAGTCAATTAAAAGACACTTAACATTTACAATTAGGCACTTAGCATTGAGCAGTAAATTGAAAGCAACTTTAAGTGGTTTACATAGAAAAATGCAGAAGCCGGTTGCATATTCCCACTACATAAACGGTTACATAAACAGAATTGTTAAATGATTTTCCATGTACATGTGTCTTCGAACAGTGAATAAACTTCTTTCGTGCTCTGTTAAATAGTATTATATTGTGAACTGTATTACCAGGTAAGACGACCATTTGTTGTTTCTTATTCCTATTATTAATATTATTCTTTGCGAAATAACTTTCAAATGTTTGCAGTTGTTTGCCTGTCTATATTTATTCGAGTAGTCATTTTATTTGTTTATAAATTTTGTTAATATATTTTATGTAATAGTATTTAAAATAGCTTTACAATGTTTGAAGTTTTTGCCTGATTATCTATTTAAGGGCCTATAACTCTGCTAATTATTTATTTATCATGTTTTTGTAATCATTTCAGTTTTAACAATATTTTTTTAAATATTATTAACAAACTTAAGGTTGTATTCCTAGGTTGCGAGGAAACAAATCATGCATCGGATATTCGTACTGGTAATGCTTCTTTTGCGGAATGTAATCTGCGAGACGGAGGATAAACATTGCACTCAAATCATCAATATAAGTAACGGAGAAAGTTCGTGTGCTGAAAACGACAATGTTTCTAAAGACTATGTACATTACGAAATGAAACAACTGATGGTAAATTTAACCAATCTGTTATTAATCCACGGTTCAACAGATGAGTTGCTTGCCCGGAGACTGAAACCTCGCGATTGTCAAGACATTAAAGCTATGGGAAGTGCAACCACAGGTACTTACAAAATTTACACTGCATCGGGAATGAACGCTATAACCGTGCGTTGCGATATGGACACTGCAGGCGGAGGGTGGACTGTATTTCAACGCAGAGTTTCCAGCAACGAATTCTCCAAAACGTGGAATGAATATCAAGCATGATTCGGAAATATAAGCGGGAACTTCTGGCTGGGACTTCAAAGTATTCATATGATATCGACACAGGCTTGGTACCAGCTTCGTATCGATATGACAAATCTTGACGATGAATACAGATATGCCGAGTACCAGTTGTTTACACTGGGTGATGCTGAATCGCAATACAAGTTACAAATTGACGGGTTTAGTGGTCCTGCTGGTGACAGCTTATCTTATCACAGCGGTATGAAGTTTTCGACCAAGGATCGGGACAATTATTTGAACGGGGGAAACTGCGCCCAAGACAATGGCGGTGGCGGCTGGTGGTACGGTAATTGCTTTCATTCAAGTCTTAACGGTGATTATGGTAATACTGAACACAACAAGGGCGTTATATGGTTTCATTGGACAGGACTTAGAAATCCTTTAAAGACAACGGAGATGAAACTCCGCCGCTGGGAATGCATCTTAAGTGAAGACTAAAGCTCTTTTACATTAATTGTTTCTATCAGAGTAACTTACTTGAATGAAATCAATCATATAATCAACAATAACTTTGGAGATGCAAATCCGTGCTACTGGTTATATAGAACGAAATAATAAATATTATAAAGAAATTACAGTGGTACGTTTTGGGGGCTAAAAAGTTTTTTGACAGACTTATTAGAACAATTATTTGTTATCATTTGATACGATAATACTCCTTCAACGAGGATGAAAAATCGTCGTTGGGAATGTATCTTAGTTTAATAAAACATTCTATTGCAAAAGAAAAACTGTTCTTGACATGTTTTCTATCATGATGGTTGTTATACTAACTTTGTGTGAAAATAAAAGTTCGAGATGACGTAGTGCTTGTACAGGGATAACCGGAAAAGAACACAAATCAGAATGAACGTTAGTCTAAATTGTGGCATTTGTTCAAGTTGAAGATTTAAGAAGGTTATATTAAGAGATTTGGAGTGACAATAAAAGGGGTATACACGTACATATACGTCTGAAGGATGACACTGGTTCAAACTGGTTTCTCGAAAGTTTAATTATAGTAGGTTGTATTAAGACAAAAGTCATTCATTCGACGATCATTAAGCAAAAGTAAAGTAAATGATATTGAAATTACGGCTGCTGAATTAAGCATGATGTGATTTTATGAGATAATCACCCTAGTCGTTGTATTAATCGTAGATGTACTGCTTGTGTGACAGCCAAATGGAGCACAACGGTTCGTTTAAGACTGGGCAGAAGTATTGTGGTTCGAATATAAAATCATAGAAGAATAAATCAAAAGGTGTTGTTAACCAATAATTTTTTTCTATAGCAAAACTTAAATAGATGTGCAGTTTGTAATGTAAATGTTCCAATGCATATATTAAAGGGTTCATTAAAAATTTAATTACAAAGTTTTACGGCAGCAAAACTAGTGTTCTTGGAAAGGAACAGCCATTACTGCGGTTAACTAAAAATAAAATTTTGTACGACAGCAGTTAAACAGGCATTCGCTTGAAAAGTGGCAGCCATTTCTATTGCTTAGAAAAAGTGGCAGATATTTCCATTGCTTAGAAGCATATAAATGGTCTCTAGTTATACTTTGGAGACACAGTGGAATTACTAAATTAACTGTTACAGTGTTCTTCGAAGATTCATAATAAATGTGCTTACAATTGAATTATTAATATTTATGTCTTGTTATTTTAAGGTTTGAATGAGATTCTACACCTCTGCAGACTGTGGTTTAAAACAAAAAGCCTTTTATTCCATAAATATAAACAACTTGTGGATTAGCCGATAGCTTGTTTCTTAGAGATTTATTTATGATTTCATGTATTACTTATCTTATGTGCCAATCTGATATGGAGTTTATCGTGCATGTATTTATTAACAGAGTCTTCGATGTTCGGAATTTGTTCTTTTTCCTTTCAAAAGATTCTTTAGGACGGAATATTGACGCCAATTACTCGCCCGATTACGGTACGTGTAAATTATATATTAAATGATTTGATATTTTGATATTTCCAAGGATGCAAAATAAACACAAACTAAAACAATTTTTATTTCGAATCTGCTATGTACAACCGAAACAAATTGAAAACAGTGTGTACATTTTTTGCCCAGCCATGTTGTCCTTAAATATTTATTCTTAAATATCTTATATCTTATTCTAAACGTTACTGTCAGTATTAAGAAAACATGGGCCATATTGTTATCCGACAAGTACTATTTTCAGCTTTCTTTTGAATTAATAGTTTACCTGTTTCTTAAACTAAAAATGTTTATTATGTTGTCTTTTTTTGTTGTTTTCTTTCTTGCTCTTTGTTAACCACGCACATAGTGTGAAGTTCATTATCAGGAGAGGTAAACAAGTTTTAATCATTTCATTTTAAAATTCAAATTAGGCAATTTAAAACTAACATGATTATAATGTTTGTATTTTTCTGCCTAGTTATTTGGTTATTTGTTCGTGTAACACTTCACGTTTCCTTAAAAATTTGTAACATACATGTACAATTAACGAACTTTAAAATGTGTGTTGTATTCCTAGGTTGCGAGGACACGAATCATGCATCGGATATTAGTACTGTTGCTCCTTCTTGGACGGGATGTAATCTGCGAGATGCCGGATAAACAATGCACTCAAATCATCAATATCAGCAACGGAGCAAGCTCTTACGCTGCAGACGACAATGTTTCTAAAGAGTACATACAGCAGGAAATGAAACAACTGATGGCGAATTTAACCAATCTGTTACTAATCCATGATTCAACAGATGAAATGCTTTCCCGGAGACGGAAACCTCGGGACTGTCAAGAGGTTCAAGCTATGGGAAGTGCAACAACAGGTACTTACAAAATTTACCCAGGGTCTGGGAATGCTTTAACCATGCGTTGTGATATGGACACTGCAGGCGGAGGGTGGACTGTATTTCAACGCAGAGTTTCCAGCAGCGATTTCTCTAAAACGTGGAATGAATATCAAGCAGGATTCGGAAATATAAGCGGGAACTTCTGGCTTGGACTTCAGAGTATTCATATGGTATCTGCACAGGCATGGTACCAGCTCCGTATCGATATGACCAATCTTGACGACGAATACAGTTATGCCGAGTACCAGTTGTTTTCACTGGGCGATGCTGAAATGCAATACAAGTTACAAATTGACGGGTTTAGAGGTCCTGCTGGTGACAGCTTATCTTATCACAACGGCATGAGGTTTACGACAAAAGATCGAGACAATGATCAAAACTCGGGAAACTGCGCCCAAATTTATGGCGCGGGCGGCTGGTGGTATAACAATTGTATTTCTTCATGTTTTAACGGGGATTACGGTAACACACAGTCTCACAAGGGCAATATTTGGTATGGTTGGATGGGAGATACTTCTCCTTTAAAGACAACGGAGATGAAAATTCGTCGCTGGGAAGGCATCTTAAGTGAAGACTAAAATCTGTTATTGTCATTGTTTTTGTCAGTGTAACTTACTTGAATGATATTATTTCTATAAACAACAATAACTTTGGAGATGCAAAGGCGTTCTACTGGTTATATAGAACGAAATATGCAGAAATAATGGTACGGGGCTAAAAGGTTATTAGACAGACTTATTAAAACGATGTTATGTTATCATTTGATACGATAATACTCCTTCAACGAGGATGAAAAATCGTCGTTGGTAATGTATCTTAGTTTAATAAAACATTCTATTGCAAAAATTAAACTGTTTTTTTTTCTATCATGGTTGTTAAAATAACTTTGTGTGAAAATAAACATTCGAGATGGCGTAGTGCTTGTACAGGTATAACCGGAAAAGAACAAATCAGAATGAACGTTAGTCTAAATTGTGGCATTTTTTTCAAATTGAAAATGTAAGACGGTTATATAAAGAAATGTGGAGTGACAGTAAAAGGAGTATACAAGTACAAATACGTCTGAAGTATGACATTGGTTCAAACTGGTCAAAGACCTATATATTACACAGATTCGCATCTCTCTTTAACGGATATAGTAAATCACGTTTTGATACATGGACTGGACGAGAATCTCGCCACGTGACAAAGCTTTATTTTCACTTTATATAATACGCCATATTGTTGCCGAGTTGATAGAAGATAATTACGTGTTGACTGGATTTTAATCATGTTTAAATCACTTTAAGTCGATCTTCATGTTATTAAGTTATTTTGACATACTTCTTGAACACATTGAATAAATTATCACATCATTTTAAGGCCATTGTAAGGTAAGATATGATCGGCATTTCAACTTGTATGGTTGCTTTCTGCTGGCCTATGCACTTTGAACGGTATGGTGTAATTTTGGTGATTTTGATTATTATATCAATACATAATGGTAAACCTTAGTTTCATGATGAAGAATATGCATTTTTTCTTTAAATCAATGCAAGTCAAATTTGTATTAACCATTCATTAAACAAGTTTTAATGATATTCACAATTGACGAAGGCTTTCGGTATCAAGGATGGCGATCATGTGATTCGAGATAACGCAGGCCGCGTGCATAGGCGAGATAATGCGATGATGGATATATATATATATATATATATATATATATATATATATATATATATATATATATATATATATATATATATATATATATATAGGTCTTTGAACTGGTTTCTCGAAAGTTAACTTATAGAAGGTTGTATTAAGACAAAACTCATCCGACGATCTCAAGCAGAAGTCAAGTAAATGATATTTAAGGTACGGCTGCTGAATAAGGAATGCAGTCTTTTAATAAAACGACCAACCTAATGATTGTATTAATGGTAGATAAACTAATTGTGCGACAGCCAAATGGAGCATAACGGTTCGCTTAAGACTTTGCAGAAGTATTGTGGTTCGAATATAAAATCAAAGAAGATTAAATGCATAGTTGTTGTTAACCAATAATCTTTTTCGATAGCAAAACTTAAAATAGATGTTCTGTTTTAAATGTTAATGTTCAAAATGCGTATCAAAGGTTCAAACCCCCTGGTTAAAACCCCCAGTGGCAATTTGATTTGCCACTGACCGTCCCAAGGCAGTAACCCCTCGGGTTCTCATTTTTGTTAATTGTTAGTGGTGTCTCTTTTGAAACTGATCATTATTTGATTAACCATGTTCTCTCCCTCTCTTCTTCTTGACTGTGTGGGGAGGCTGTTTTTTCCCGAATGTGGCGATTCCTGATATGCATATTTCACCTTTTCATTAAAAGTTAATTACAAAGTGTTACGGCAGCAAAACAAAGCTTGGAAAGGAACAGCCATTACTGTGGTTTACTAAAAATAAAATGTTGTACGACAGCAGTACAACAAACATTCGCTTGAAAAGCGGCCACCATTTCAATTGCTTAGATGCATATAAATGGTCTGTGGTTATAATTTGGAGACACAATGAAATTACTAAATTAACTATTACACTGTTCTTTGAAGATTCATAATAAATGTGCTTTACTATTGGATTATAAATATTAATGTCTTGTTCTTTTAAGGTTTGAATGAGATTCTACACCTCTGCAGACTGAGGTTTAAAACAAAAAGCCTTTTATTCTCATTTATATAAACAACTTGTGTTTTTAGCCGAAAGTTTGTATTTTCTCATGTTTCTCAGAGATTTATTTATGATTGCATGTATTACTTATCTTATACGCTTATCTGATATGGAGTTGCATGTATTTATAAACAGCGTCTTCGATGTTTGCATTTTGTTCTTTTTCAATTCAAAAGATTCTTCATGACGGATTATTGACGCCAATTACTCGCCCGATTACGGTACGTATAAATTATATTAAATGTTTTGATATTTCCAAGGATTAAAAATAAACACAAACTAATACAATTTTTATTTCGATTCTGCTATGTACAACCGACACAAATTGAATACAGTGTGTACATTTTTTTTGCCAGCCATGTTGTTCTTAAATATTTATTCTTTAGTCGTGAATATCTTGTTCTAAACGTTACTGTCAGTATTAAAAAATTGGCCATATTCTTTCATCCGACAAATACTATTTTCAACTTTCTTTTGAATTAATAGTTAACGTGTTTCTTATTTTGTTTATTTTAATTTCTTTCTTGCTCTTTGTTAACCACGGACTCAGTTTGAATTTTATTATCAGGAGAGACAAACAAGTTTTTTTTTTCATTTTAATATTTAATGTAGGCAATTTAAAACTAACATGATTACAATGTTTGGATTTTTCTGCCTGGATATTTGTTCGCGTAATATTTTAAGTTTATTTAAAAATTTGTTAAATACAATTAACGAACGTTAAAATGTGTTTGTATTACTTTGTTGCGATAACAAGAAACATGCGTCGGATATTTGCACTGTTGCTCCTTCTTGGACGGGATGTAATATGCGAGATGGCGGAGAGACATTGCACTCAAATCATCAATATCAGTAACGGAGCATGTTCGTGTGCTGCAGACGATCATGTTTCTAAAGGGTACATACAGCAGGAAATGAAATAACTGATCGCAAATTTAACCAATTTGTTATTAATTCATAATTGTACTTACAAAATTTACCCGGGGTCGGGAATGAACGCTATAACCGTGCGTTGTGATATGGACACTGCAGGCGGAGGGTGGACTGTATTTCAACGCAAAGTTTCCAGCAGCGATTTCTCCAAAACCTGGATTGAATATCAAGCAGGATTCGGAAATATAAGCGGGAACTTCTTGCTGGGACTTCAAAGTATTCATATGATATCTGCACAAGCATGGTACCAGCTTCGTATCGATATGACCAATCTTGACGATGAATACAGATATGTCGAGTACCAGTTGTTTTCACTAGGAGACGCTGAATCGCAATACAAGTTACAAATTGACGGGTAAAGTGAGGTTTACGACAAAAGATCGAGACAACGATAAAAGCACGGGAAACTGCGCACAAATATATTGCGCAGGCGGATGGTGGTATATCAATTGTATTTATTCATGTCTTAACGGTGATTATGGCAACACTCAGTCCTACAAGGGAAACATTTTGGTATCGTTGGATGGGAGATAGCACTCCATTAAAAATGACGGAGATGAAAATGTGCCGCTAGGAAGGAATCTTAAATTAAGACTTAAATTTGTTTCGCAAATTTTCACCGGGCTTGATTTGTTTTGAGTCATTGTAATTTACTTGTATTGAAGGAATCATGTAATCGGCAATTACTTTTCAAGAAGCAAAGTTGTGCTGTTGATTAAACAGAAGAAAAAAATAAGAAGGATAATAACAGCGATGCATTTGTGGCGTTAAATAAGTGATTTGTAAGGCCTACAAGAACAATATCGTAAATGTGATAAGATACATGTAACACTCCTTCGAAGATAAAGACAGAAACTCCGCCGTTGGAAAGGTATTTTAGGTTAATTTAACATTTTATTCCAAAAAAATTGCTTTCTATCATGATAATTGAAATTAATTATGATTAATAAAATGACAATAAATGCTCGAGATTCCGTACTGCTGGCCTAGGTATAACAGAATAAGAAAACAATATAGAAACAACTCTTGGCTTTAAACAAGCATTTTGTCAATTCGGTTTAAAAAGTATTTTTTCAATCATTGCACAAATGCTTATACAATAAGGAAGTTATTGTTAGTATTTTCCTCTGTGCTCTATGAAGTGTTATCGAGAAGTAAAAGGGTAGTCAGTCGAGTAAATTTTTACATTTACATGTATGACTAGCAAGACAAGAAGCGAGCATGCCAAATATATATTATATAATAAATGGTTTATAAATAAAATGAAAACTACCATCGATCAAACAGGAAGTGAATGTGTACATGAGTTTGCATTAAACCATATAACTGAGTATTCCTCCGTTGTCCATTCGAATCAAGTCCATTTTAACATGCGATATCTTTACCTCTTCATTAAAATGTCAATTTAACCTTAAAATCAGCCCGTTTCTTGATTCTTTGCAGGTAAAAAAAAATCATACGTTTTCTCTTTTATGTCCATAGTAGGATAAAGGTGAACGAATACGTGATATTTACTGTGTTATCTATATTGCGTTTGAAAAAGGTCTACAAGAAATGTTATCTCTTTTTTGTGAAATCTGCTAATGTTATAAACTTCAAGATAATCGATCAACTATTTCAAACGTCACAGAATGCGGTGGGGCACATTGACTTTAAGCTATTTGCCAATACATGTACTTCTAATTATTAACACACAAGAATACTGCTAATTTAATTAGGTAATAATTGTAATATTTCAAAATATTTGTTTAACTGACTTGAGCAAACACGTAACAATACAAGTGAGTTTTCATAAACTAGTGGTTGTTAGGCACTCGAGTTCCATAACCCGTAAGATGTTTTAATTATGAATACATTTTACTCAACTACATCACCTTGTATTCACAGAACAAACACTTGAACCAGATGTACATAATTATTCGAAGGAATTAATAATTCTCTTTTGCTATGGTATTAATTTTGCAAATGCAGTTATCGTAGTATATAAAACATAAACTTTCACACATAACTTAGAATCATGGCAGAACAAATTACTACAACACTCCATACAACATTCAGATCGAATCTTAATAGTGGTAAACCCTGGTTACAAGGCATGTCTTCTTTTGTATTCTTGCAATAACACGAGATTCCACGTGTCATTTTATGACACGAGTAAAATTCCTTAACAACTTCCAAAGAGTTGTTCCAGCAAGACCTGATAACCATTGTTAACCCTGAAAGAGAAAACAATGCTGGTTAAGAAAATTTGATTTCTAATTTGGTTCGCTTAAAAAAAGAAACGATAAAATTATTATTTTTTTAAATTATCGCATGATATTTAATGTCATCACGTGGTTTTACCTCACTTGTAATGGCAAAAATTTGTGCCAATCAAATCGCTGCATGGAGGTTGAAGGACAGAGGGAAAACGGAGCAATTTATTTAGTCCGTAATAATAAACCTACAAGCTGATTATCAGATAAGTTTAAGCTATGTAATAATTAACTTTATTTTAAATGTCGCTCAAATGTCGCTAAATACGATGTACATGTAATTGTTAAAGAAACAAGAAGAAAGTAAATTAAAATTGTTCTACTATGATGTGAATCCGAGCTCTCGAGTTTTCGACAGGCAGTGGTGTTTCCGTCACATGTCTTGACGTATTTAGCAGCGTCGTCCTTCGACAGTTCCCATGTACTTCCACACTTTGGGTCCTTCATGCTATTGCATTCATAACATTTAAGAGCACCAGCTGCAATACAAAATAGGGCTGAACTCGTGACTAAAGAAGCTTTGAATTTTATATTTCGAAGGTTACTGTGGTATCATTTAATTTTGCGGGATTGAATCTTCGCGCAAAAGCTACAATTTATATATCCAAGAATTCGCGAACTTGTATTTTTCTTTTAAGACATTTATTGCATGATGTAATATCGCATTTGTATAAATTGAAGCATTAACCATTCACGAAATACATAAAGTTTAAACTATCGCAAAGTGTTATGATACATGTACCACAGTATCCTTCTAGCGGTTGAAATAATGATAGAATAAACAACATAAAGTAGTGAACCAATTGATGTTGCTGGACTGATAAATGGACATTATTAATATACAAAAGAGCCGTAAGCAACTATTGTTGACATGTAAATTACAACTACTCTTTATATTACACTCCAGTTCTGATGCGAACCGACGATGTATTCTTACTTTACGGACTATTTGCACTTTAAGATCTAGTCGTATTGAAAACGGTATTATACGACTTATCAGTTATTAAGTTATTCACCTTCTTAATCAAATAAAGGGAAAAGGAACATTGTGAATGCCACTGGATACGACAGGTAATCAAAATATTATAGGCTCAGTTTGATTGAGCCTGTTAATGCACAGAAAGGGAAATGCATATTACTGTCTACGCCACCTAGCCCAGCTTGAGCGCAACTCTATATTTACACAGTAGTATAAGTCGTGCTCAAGGGTCGTCAAAGGGCTTTATTAGTAACAGCACTGATTGAATGTACGGGGAGACATTTAACAGCCGCCTGAGGTCACAACCAACGCTACTGTGAGATTAAAATAGATGAAAAATGAACATTGAACGCCGCCGGACACGACAGATAATAAGGCATAGGAAACAAACAAGATGAACACATACATGTAAAGATAAATTGAAACAATCACATGATGTAACACAACAATTGACATCAGAGAAATAGATGAAAAGTGAACTTTGGAAGCCACCGAACACGACAAATATGAAAATATTGCAGGCTCGGTTTGATTGAGCCTGTTCATGGGCAGTAATGAAAATGAACATGACTGCCCAAGCCGCCTTGCCCCGGTTTGATCGCAACGATATATTTACACCAGTAAACAGTACATTTTTTTTATCCGTCCTGAATGGTATGCGTATGGCGGTGAACATAGAACCTTCAATGCAGTATTTTTAGATTACACTAACACCATTCCATGATCCGCGGCGTATGGTACCAAGATAAAAGAAGTTCGTCCTAAACGAGAAATCAATGGGCGGAACTGAATAAAATAAAATTTAGGCAGGGGACCTCATAAATCCTTTATAACACAAAGACAAACATTAAAAACCAGGTATATCCTAGGGGTGATTGAACAGTATCCTTTTATATTGGGATATTGAAACCACCATCTTAAAACTGGCCGAAATATTGAAACAAATGTTATTTTATTATTACTTTTAACATAAATAAGTATCGTGCTCAATGACCTTCAAAGTAACTGATAACAGCACTAATTTAATGTACGTGGAGACATTTTACAGCCGCCAAATGGCACAAACAACTCTCTAGCAACAAAACAATTGACATTAAAAACACTTATTTCCTTTTTAACATGAAATTATATCACATTTTCATTTAGTATTTATCATATTTGAAAAAAACAACAATTGCATATTTTTTTTTTAAATTTCTATAATTTACCTTGTTCCAGAAGAAGGAATGAGAATGTTATCAATAACATCATATTGAGTTTTTCCATTGTGTGCATAATAATATAACTTCACTATCTCAAGCGTTGGAGAAACGTTTACAACAAACTGATATTCTACAATTATTTCTTGTACATAAACTATACCACATTTTTAATTAATTGCTGTTGTCTTTTAATGTAAATCAGTAATAAACAACGTGGTTAATAAAGCAACGAAACAGTGTAAGCTGTAGAATATACTACATAGCGTTAAAGGTTGTAGGCTCTCTGACAACCAAATTACTATAGCAATTGTCATTCACCTTGACTCAATGACATTCACTCTCCTTGATATAACTAACTAAATACAGGCAAGCATAACATTAATTATGTAACCTGCGTCTTCAATTCTCGTTTCATTAGTAATATTTTTTTCAGTCAGATTTATAATATTTAAACAGAAAGCAGAATCTAAACATTTTGACAGCTAGCCTGGATTTCACGCGATGAAGATATTTTCAATTTCCAACTATCAATCTTAAGCATGTTTGCATCCCTCTCTGAACTTCATACAGTCATCTCTCTCAATGCGGTAGGATGGAAAATAGACTGGCTACAAAAAAAATATTTTGCATAAAAATATAAAAAGACAAAAAAGCAAACTTATTATTTGACTAGTGGCTAGTCTGAGATACAGTCTTTATATCCGTACTACTTTTTCGAATATCTTCTAAATCCAAACACTCTTTTTGGTTTATTAAATAAAACAATGAATGATCGTTTAAAATACTAAGTTATCAAAGCCAGACAATTCTGACAGTCTGTATTCGACTGAAACCTTGTTCAGTAAAGTGGCTAAGAACGAATGTGACTTCAGGCTGAAATGTTTAATAGACGGAAGTTTGGTATGGATCTTAAATGTTCAATTTACAAATGTACTTGTATGATTATTGAATTGCGCTCAACCCGTGGCTGGGTGGCATGGACAGTAATGTGCATTTCCGCTACTGCCCATGAACAGACTTAATCAAACCGAGTCTGCAGTATTTTAATATTTGTCTTGTTCGGTAACTTTCCCTTTTCATCTATTACAATTTTGTTCACAAACAATCACTGTATCTATGAGGTGATGCATTCTTTTTAAATTCATAGTTGAATCTAAATGCATTTGTATTTCATGCCAAGAATTCTTACTTAAACTGGTTTTTTGCTTTACTGGAACATGTCTTCAAATTTTTCTTCGATTGTATTCACAAACAAGGAGGAAACATATCGTTCAATTCGTATAAAATAACAGTTTGTTACGAAAGGAACCCAGAATAATGAATATTCGTGTAAGCTTGTTCAATTTTACAACACATGAATTATTATAATTTGTAACACTATTAAGTTCACTAGGAAGTGTTACATATACTGCGGTCGTGAAGAGCGGGGGGTTGAGGTTATTGCATCTTGCATGTAAAGCCTGGTTCAAACCCACAAGACGCAAATTAGTTTGCCACTGACCATTCCAAAGCTCAAGTTCTCTTTTTAGCTATTTGTTTTCGGTGCTTTTTTTTAAATTGATCTTTTATAAAAACTGGCTCTCTTTTCTTCTCTGCCTTCTGGCTGTATGGAGAGACTGTCTTTTGGGGTATAGATATTTCTGATATACATTTCAAGTATATTTATTGAATAAATGAAATTTTTGATTTTTTTTTCAATGACCTTCTGCTTTGATTGAATATTGTTTTAACATTTAATGCTTAAATATGTATTTATATTAAACATATATTTTACCAAACCCTCTTTACACATATATTCGTATGATATTCGTATATATATTGAGTAATCAATTCCAAGACGAAACAGTTCTTTTCAAATCCTTTCTTAACATAGGGAAGATACGAAAATGGCATACATCGTAAACGTATACAATTGATGACCAATAATAACGTTGGGTGAGTTAATACCTTAGAGCTCGCATATAAACTACTCTGAACAGTGCTGGTCTTTATTCTTAATTCGTAACAAAAATCCATTATTCGAGTTCAAGAGTTATAAAGAAAACAAACATAATTAAACTTTGCCATTTAAAACATCCATTTTAATTTACATGATGTTCAATTATTTGGATATTCATCCTCAGCGCTCTGCAAGCTTGGTGATTAACCCATCTACAGTTGATAATTATGCTTACCTCTTTGGTTGTACGACGGTGGCAGGGGTTTAAGAGTTTATGAAGGTTTATGGTGAAATCTTTTCTTAACAGAACCTAGAAGCTCGATTTGTTTCTTTTATCCCCGCCATCGTGTTCTTGCTGATTTAACTCCAGGAACTCTGGTCTCGGTAAGATCATTGAGTACCCGACCTTTTGCTTTTCAATGCTATTAACCTTCTTATGTTTTATTTGTTTGTATGCTTTTGCATGCAACATTGTTCAGCCGATGGGTGGGTTGGAGTTATTTCACCAAGACAACTTGTACTTGTTTTGTGATACGAGAACCTGTTGGGGCAAGGGTGAGGTTTGTGCAACTAAGAACCTTGTTTAAACCCACAGTGGCAATTTGTTTTGCCACTGACCGTTCCAAGGCGGTATCCCCAAAGGTCCACTTTTTCGTTAATTGTTTGTGGCGTCCTATTTTAATTGACATACTTATAACAAACATGCTCTCTCTCTCTCTTCCTCTCTTCTTCTTTGCTGCGTGAGGAGGCTGTGTTTTGTGAGTGTGGCGATTCCTGATATGCATATATTTCTTTTTTATCACTTTCCTGTATTTTGTATTTAGGGGTAAAGATCTCTTTCCCTCCAGCCTACTTTTCTCCTGTCCTCCTCTTTCCCTTTCTAATCTTCTTTAATCTCATTCCAGTCCCTTTATCATCCGCTTCCCTTCCTACCACTGTCCATTTAGTTGAAAGACTATGGATCCAGCGAAGCACATAATTGTTTAAAATTTAAACAGGATTGAATAGTGTACGTAATTTGAATATCAATGTAAAATGTTGGATAATAATGATCTATTACTTATTTTCTTACATGTTTGACTTCCGTATGTTCTGTTTGTTTTCGCATATCTCAGCCTGCAATATTTTCGTATTTGTCGTGTTTGGTGGCTTTCAAAGTTCCCTTTTCATCTACAAATATTTTAGTTTTATTTTGGAAACTTTAGACTTAATTCTATATTCTGAAATTGTTCTTATCAGTACAGATGTATGTTATTTATTACCAACTTTTATTCTCTGATAATTTAGAGATATTTTCTGTATTACTCTTCATTGCTCATCCAAGAAATATAATTAAAGAAGAAACCAACTGGAACGTTTTCAAATAAATTTAATTTCATTCCATATATGTTTTCTAGTAAAAAATAACAACAAATGAATGTAAATGCTAAGTATAGGATAGAGTCTTTTAAGACCTTTCTATAGAAAATAGAAGCCATAACGAGCGCAGCGAGTGCAGGTTTCTATTTTCTATAGACACGTCTTAATAGACTCTATCCGACTTAGAAGTTGCCCTACATTTGTAGCCATGTGCATGCGCAGTAGAAACTAGATCGATTTGTTTTGTTAATTGTAAAATAGAAAATAGAAAGCAGTTCTATTAATTCAAAATATATCGCTGAAGAATTTAAAATTTTCATAGCTTCTGATCGGCTACGAATGCAGGACAACACTTAAAACAATACAGCATCTCATTATACGTTGAAAGTTTCTGTTTGAGAATGTAAATAATAACAGTTAGTATAATGTCTTATTTTGGGCACGCCACTAGAAAAGTTGAGCACAAGACATAGCTTACCATGAATTACGCATCTAGCATCTGAGTAAAGTTAACATTAAATACACTCACTCAAAGTTTTATTTAATCATTTTTAGGTAATCTTTTATTAGAAAGACACTGACCTAACTCTTAATCTGCGATTTGCTGTCAACAATATTCTTCAATTGAAGATGTAGTTTTTTAAACAAATGACTTTGGCGTGAGTTATCCTTATTTTTTCCTAAAACTAAAAATGCATATCATGCAACGAAAAGAAGCAAACAGAAAAAATGCTCTGAATTGCTTGTTTTGTTTGAATAGGACCCTTCATCAGAAGGAAAACACGAATTTTGAACCTCATACATAAGCAACATTTTTGTTTTAAATTAAATAAATCCCCTTTAAAGTACCAACTTTTCTAATGACATCCCTTTTAATTAAAGACTGATCTTATTTTGACCCAGTGGTGTTAGCAAAGTAAATTAGGTTCATTTCAGAAAATAATCAATAAAAACTAAGAAGACATTACATTATTGATTCCAAGACAACACAGTTCAAATATGCAGCGTGGGCAGTAATATGCATTTCAAATACTGGTTATGAACAGGTTTAATTAAACTGAAATATTTTCAAATATGTCGTGTTTGGTGGCTTTCAAAGTTCCCTTTTCATCTAATACACTATAATATAATCAATTATAATTACAATATTGAATTTTGGGTATGTGTTAATCAAAAAGTGCACTAAATCACATATAGTTTTATTAGAAAAATTTGAACTGAAGTTCCTTTCCCGATAAAAACAACTAAAATGTAAAAGATATTACCGGAGACACCTTTTTCGTGACGTGTCCTATCGTGTTCGATTCAACAATACAAAAATAAAGACAATTGGAATGCTATTCTAGGACTGGGTCTCCTACTAGAATTTTTCGACTAAACTATTCAGCAATGTACTCAACATAAAAACGAAATTATTTAAGTGTAAAAACCGAATAAACGCAGAAAAACGAAATTAAATATCTCATTAACTAGCTGCGTTATTACAAAGAGAGTTTTTGAAGTACTGCCACAATATCACATGATGTTCATGCTCTTGTAAATTATAGTATAATTTTAACAAATTTTAATGAAAATCGACTTTGGAAATTCTGTCTAATAGATGAAATCATGCATTGAACAAATAAAAACAAAAACAAAAACATTAGCAATCCCAAAATGCATACGACTTCCAGTTTGTTGGATAATACTTCAAATTCACGTAAACAGAAGTAGTTTTCCTACACGCGGCACTCATCGAGTTCTCATTCGCGAAGTAGAAGTCTGGCTCTTCGAAAAATTCTTGAACTATATATTCATGAATTTATACATTGTATCTCGAAATTCGAATGTATTCTACAATCTGAAACGCTTTGAGATACTAGTATCCGAATAATGTTGCTCTTTTGTAGACATTGGACTATTTTAATCATCATTGTTTAGTATCCTTAGCCAAGCACAATTTATTCTTATCATAACTAGACATTCACCAAGATTACTCTAGGTCAACCTCAAACCCTATTGATCTCTGCTAAATAGGTCAGTCAGGGTTATCGTTTCCCAAAACAAATCTCCCTAAAATGTTTGGTGACTGTAGTCAAAATGATCTTTATTTATGGATCAAAAACCCGTTTTTGATTAAGGTACACTTCTCTTCACATTTGATCTATTGACCTCAAAATCAACATAGGTCATATAGTGATCAAAATCTATTTATCTGCCATGTTCGGCGATTGTGCGTTAATCTTTTCTTAAGTTCGGAAAACTTTTTTTTCAATTTAAAGAACACTGTTACCTTTTACCTTTTAAACCTAAAACTAATGGTGGTCATCCACTCACTACAAGCAATCTTAATACGAAGTTTGGTAGAGTTTTCATTCCTTTTTTTCTGAAATTGGTCAAAAACTTTAAAATTCGAGGACACGGTTAGCTTCCCATATGACCAATTGGCCACATTATTAAATGGTGATCATCTTTTAACGTTATACATATTGACACTATATACCTTATTTGGTGTGTGTAGGTCAAAATTTGATTCCGAAACACATTTTCAAGTAAACTTCATTGAGACCTTTACCAATCATTCAATAAGGTTAGTTGGTTTGCCAAGACCAACCATCCTGCTAAGTTTAGTGACGGTAAGGTTAATAGTTCTTCAGTTAATGACCGAAAACCAATGTTTGAATTAAAAGTCGTTGTGGCCTTGACCACTTATCAAGTGAACCTAATAATAAAATTTGCGGATATCGAAAATCATATCGATGTTCAGTTATTAATCCGTAAAATAAATTTTCTACAATAGATTTCCGTGTGCTCGACATGTGACCTATCGATTTGCAAAATCCATAGCGGTCTCTTACTGACCCTGTGCAATTTATTATCTATGAATAGTTGCTGTTGGTCACACCGTTCTTCAGTAAGTTGTTATTAATCGAAAACCACACACAATTACGGAAAGGGGAACAAGTTTTGTGTCGACATAATTTACGCCTTTTTATCAAACGGGCGTATTAAAGTAAAACATCGACTCTATACGAGTGGCGTTTACCGTGATAATTATAGCTATTTCTGACATCACTAAACAATCACACTGGGAAGGGTTTCATGATTACGGAAAAAAATGAGCACAAAGTAGTAGAGTGGCAATGTTTGTCTGTGCATTTAAACATAACAAAAACAAAAATTCACATCTTTGATGCAGATGTGATAAATGTTAATTAAAATTCGTTTATCTTGAAGGATACACCTTTAAAATCAACGTTTGTCTTAAATGATATTGCCTCTACCTAGGAGCGTCACGGCGATAGCGCATAGCTCTGCAATTCCGACGACGCAAACAATTGAGCTAGCCGGGACAACCCCTAAAAAGGTTGATCGGATAGCCCTACGTTATCATCACATAGCCACACTTAGAAAAACCAGCCTCCACACGTTGCAAACAAGCCGAGAGGAAAAGACAGCACGAGTTTAAAAATAATAAATTTTGTATATTATTAAACTTATATATCAATTTTGTATGCTGTTATACTAATAGAAAGTATAACGGCTATCGTTGTTAAATGTTAAAAAGTCTTATGTTCAGAAAACTAAGTAACGCGATCTCTAACGTTATTTCTGAAAATTTCGTAGCGACATGACGTCATTTGTGTAAACTTTCATAGCGGCATGACAACATTGGAATTTTGCTTGATGTAAAATCATATTATTGATTGAAAAACTTTTTTTGCGTTTTTACTTAAACGATCAGACAGAAACAAGTTCTAAATGGAAATACGCATTGAGTATAAGCTTGATAGATTGAAAGATTTGTGAAAACCTTCACATAGTGCATCAACCGTAACACAACACACATGTGTATTAATTAATATTCGAATCACGTTGAAGAAAATATTAAGAAGAATTTGAAAATTCTTGATATATTTTCAAACAGATTACCCTCGTTTTAATTAAGGTTTCTATTTAAAATGTTAAGTTGTTTTGTACGAAATCTGCCGCGTAAACCACTTATTAAGTAAAGAGATAGCATAAATTGTTGCGAAGTCGCCGCGTGGTTTGTTAGTAATCCAATGCGGTGTGATCTTCTAAATGGAAGAACGCATACAGTATAAACTGTATGTTAGGGCAAGATGTGAGGTTTGTTCAGATCCTGGTTTAAATCCCCAGTGGCAATTCGCTTTGCCACTGACCGCTCCGAGGCGGAAACCCCAAGGGTTCTCTTTATCGTTAATTGTTTGCTCTCTTTTCCTCTCCTCTTTTTAGATGCGTGGGGAGGCTGTGTTTGTGAGAGTGGCGATTCCTGATATGCATATTTCACCTTTTTTATTTTCAATAGATCAAAACTGTGGTGAAATGCATTTCGTTTGAAATTGTTAAGGCAATGACTTTCTACATATTCTTGTAAATTAGCTTAAATACCCTAAACATAACTATTCCCAAGCTGACAAAAGCACAATCAACTATGTATAATAACATTGCTTGACTATGTTAACGGTAGCGATTCACTAGTATTTTCCTTTTCTAAACTGCTCTTTAACTTCTTTCAGAATCCTTACCACCTTGTCTGCGGGTGGTCGGTCTTCTGGCATCTTCTGAAACATATCGTTTAACAAGGACTTAACTCCGACTGATTGACCAGGCTTCTGGCTTGGCGGTTTTCTACCTGGATCTCTTACTTGTTCATCGTCCAAGTCTTTAAATACCTTTTCGCCATACCAGAGCTCCCAAATCACCAATCCTAAGCTGTAAATGTCACTAGCAAATGTGTTGGGCTTGCCAGCTAAGACCTCTGGTGCGTTGTATGGTATCGTACCGACATAACGTACAGTTTTTACCATGTCTTCATGGCGAGATGATCCAAAGTCACACACTTTCACTACCGTTTTGTTTTTTAACATCTTTATCTACAAGAAGAAATTATTTGAAACGAAGCATTAATTTTTCGGAAACAAAATACAAGTTCATAATTTATTTATGTTCATGATACTTGGGCAAAAACCTATGTTGTTTTCGTAAATATAATATATGTTGTTTGTCCGTAAAATATAAACACATATTTACACATGAACTGTATTTTTTACGAATGTATGTTTTGATGTTAGTGAAGATGGGGTCGATTGTTGTTTTGTAATCAGTAGTTGGTCTGTGATTGCCTGTCTATAGTGCAGTTTGTGGGTCATGCGTTTGTCAAGGTCATGCTTTTCAGAAGATTCACAAGTCCAATCTACATTAAAAGTATCAATGAGAGACAGCTTTTGTCGACTTGACAAATTTTGTCTGTATCTGTTGTAGAAGATCTAGATCTAGGAGTTTCCAACTTGAAACCTTTGGAGATTTATATATGAAGAAAATGACAACATCCTAAAGGGTTCGGAGCGGAAGGGAAATAAAGTCATTTGACCTTTGACCCTAAGTATGACATTGACCTTGAAGCGAGCCATTCTGAACTTGGCTTATACACGTCGTCTCAATGTGGTTAACATTCGTGTCAGGTTTCTGAGAAATCCTTCAAGGGGTTCAAAAGTTACAGAGAAGTCGGGAAACAAAACATATGGCCTTTAATACCTAAGTCTGACCTTGACCTTAAAGCGAGCCATCCTTAACATGGCTTCTGCACGTCGTCTCAATGTAATTAACATTTGTACCAGGTTTCTTCGGAATCCTTCAAGGGGTTCAAGAGTCACAAAGCGGTAGGAAAACAAAGTCATAGGACCTTTGACCCCTAAGTCTGACCTTTACCTTGCAGCCAGCCATCCTGAACATCGCTTCTGCACGTCTTCTCAATGTGGTAAACAATTATGTATGGTTTCTTCGAAATCCTTCAAGGGGTTCAAGGGTTGCAGAGCGGAAGAGAACAGACAGACATTCGGACGGACACCAAGGCGACAACATAATATGTCCCTTCGGGAATAAAAAGCGGAAAACGCTGCTTGTAGTACAATAGACCGTTACTCGTACTATTCAATATCGCAATACATAACCACAAAGAGAACATTTAGTGTATAATTGAAAAATAATTACCAAAAAGTTATGTGGTTTGATATCTCTGTGAACAACGTTGTTGTCATGCAAAAACTTCACTCCTGCTGCAGCTTGTTCGGCAAGATCCAATACAAAGCACGCTCCCTCTGTCACACAAATTTCTAATTTCCCGGGAAAATCAACACTAACAGGTGGGGTTCTAGGCAAACTCAACGTCTCTTTCTAAAATATAGTTAGATGATATTTGGAATTGGTAACATAAAAAATTATATATACCCAACAAAAAAGTTCTGCACACAAGTGCTCTTTTGCGTTAATTTTATAATATAGCAAATAACTGGTAGAAATACTTACATTTATATCAAAATTAATTGTTTGCGGAGTTAAAGACAAAAACAGAATTAAAATTTGTTGGTAAATAACCGAGAACTATCATTTTGAATATGAGAGGGGTCAACAGTCAAAAGTTGCAAAATTTGCTGTATCGAGGTATAGGTGTGAAATCTATGAAATCAGTCAACATTTCACTAGTGTCTGTTTTATGCATTTATCATCATACACTGTGATGCTAGTAACAGGAAGTAATCAATAGTCAAATACCAAGCCATTTCCAGAATAACACTCAAACATAAGTTTTTATTAATTACATCACATTATATCCCTTTGTCTCACTCATTGACCTAAAGGTGTCTTAACATAGTTAAGTGGTGAATTGAACAGTTTTCATTCTGTATTAATCAATCAAAGCATCTTGTTTATTAAGTGTATAAAAATAACCAAACAATTCAATCAACACCTAATCTTAGAGAAAGACAGATCTGCATTGTTTGTTATTCATATTAATTTATTTCCCATGGTAAACAAGGAAGATTGTCGTTAATTTGACCTTAATGGCAAATTGTTGGACCACACCGGCCACCTAGACGTCTTTCTAAAGAAGACAGAGCGCGTAAAGTAGGTCGGCTAGCTGATCTACCCAGTTTTCTTGTTCACGAATGGATCCTAATTCCACAATTGAAAATTCGTCATCCGGTGAATTCCGTGAAAAGACGCTTAGAAGAATACCGGATTCATCGTGGTGTATTTACTCAGTATAAGTCTAGCGATTTTTGCAACTTTTGAGTTGTAACCCAGAGTGGCTTCAACAATGAATTGCTTATGACGTAGTTATCGGATTTTATTTCTGATTTTTTTACATTGTTAACTATGGATTGCTGATTTATTTGATATGTATCATTTTATTATGTTTGGTGAAATTAAAAAGATTTTTTATAAAATGTCCAAGTGTGCAGAACTTTTTTTGCCGAGTATATATATATTGAAAATTGAATCATGGCGTAAACGGTTACCGAAACCTTCTTTTATTCATATAACTGAAAATAACAAGTAATTACCTATTTTTAAAAATAACAATATTGATCCTTGACAGTTATCGACAACAATTCATCACAATCGCCATTCTTTTTTCAAATGTGTTATAGTTCGATTTTGACCCGTGAGCTGTGACCTTTCGGACAAGTCCACTGTTATTATACTAAATAGGTAAAGTGCGTCATTTTACAGAGTTACCGTTAAATTACTTTACCTTTATGACATTAAAACCTGTTAAAAGCAGCAGGTATTTAGTCACGACTCAGTAGCTCAGTGGATAAGATCCCGGGCTATGATGCAAAACATTGCATGTTCGGAACCAATAAAAATTACTTTTTATTTTTGTCTCATTTCTTTTTTAATAATTTTAATTTAGTTCATATGATATTGTTTTTTATAGTATTGAGCTGTTTTATCTTTATGTTTTGCAACCCACGTTTAATTTTGTTCATGTTCATTCCATTTTTAACAATAAATTTTTGTTGAGCAGCTTGCCCTGACCCCATACACCTCCGTACCAAAGGAGCGTTGACAATTGTGAATCCTGGCGTTCTGTAAACACTTGTTGTTACATTCCTTTTCTTTAATAATTTACATAATTCAAAACTACTTTATACAATGTTTTGCATCGCCCAAAAATGTGTTTTGAATAAACATTAATCGCGACAATTTATCAACTCGCTTGATGAAAGCTTACTCGAAATTTGTTCGGTTTAATGTCATTTTTGTCGGTGTCTGTATGAATGTATTGAATAAAAAGACATTACATACAGAAACAAGAAATATCTTTAAAAAAGATAAACGGCGTTGATGGAAAAGATTTATATATATAAGAAAGAATGAATGAATGTGCGCCAAAGTGTCAGGCTGCAAAAATTTGTGCTCCTCAAATTTAATTCATTGCGCTGTAACTATTAACTCTAGACTATTGGTTTTTGGCATAGTGTTTTATTAATATATTGGATTAAACTCTGTGTGGTTTTTTATTGGATTTATCTACTCGTTGCTGGATTTTATTCTAAAACAATTGGATATATAGTGAAAAGACATATATAGTGTAAATATACATGCACAGGGTGAACGCATTCTTCAGGATTAAAAGTTGAAAATATATCAATTACATAACAATGTGCTTTATTCGATACAATAGAGAACAATTACTGAAACTAGCAACTATACCTAGAGGGCATACTGGACTGGATAATAAGACCATTCAAAGTTTAAAGGATTACAAGCTTTTTAAATACAGATCTTCTAGGGGTGGAAAAAAGCAATACACTAGACCATGGGATACCAATCAAGGCATAAACTTTAATAATTTGAAAACATTGCCACATGTAATAGAAACTATTAAATTGAAAAGACAAAATCAAGGGGCGGAACCTAAAACAGTGAGTTCAGAAACCTATAACTCTGATAGAATCTTGACCCGAATAAAACCAAATTTACTACCCATAGTTCAAGGACAGAAAAAACTTACAGTATGTTCAATTAACTGTCGATCGGTAAAAAACAAGACTCTTGCAATCTGTGACTTCATACAGTCCAATGACTTTGATCTTGTAGCAATTACAGAAACGTGGCTCGGAACAAAAGTGGATAAAATCTGTGTTAACGAGCTATTGCCAAATGGATATAACATAAAACATGTACCTCGGATGGGAAAGAATGGTGGAGGTGTTGCGATTGTTTATAAGTCTGCAATCCACCTTAAAGTACTATCATCTAGTAATTCAAAGGAGTTCAAACAATTCGAATACATGGACTGTAGCATCAGTGTCCGTGACTTTTCAACACGCCTGTTAGTAGTTTATCGTCCGCCACCATCAAAAGTCAACGGTCTTAGCACAGCTTCGTTTCTAAATGAGGATTGGCCTGCTTTCCTGTCCAGATATGTGACAATCAACAAACATATAACAATTCTTGGTGATTTGAATTTTCATCTTGATGACCCAAGCGATCAAGATTCCGTTAAATTTCTCAGTATTCTAGACACACTTGGTTTTATTCAGCACGTTCATGAACCAACTCATGTAGGTGGACATACATTAGATGTTGTAATCACAAGAAACAATGAACATTTTATATCAGATCTAAATGTAACTGATCCCGGTTTCACTACTTCAAATGGAAACATTTCACGTGATCATTTTGCAGTGTTAATGGCCATCAAAGCATCCAAACCTGCACCTATTCGTAAGACAGTCTCATACAGAAAATACCGGAAAATCGACATTGATTCTTTCAAAAGTGACATAAAATCTTCAGAATTGTTTACATCAGACATAAGCTCACTAAACGTAGGCGAAGCTGTTGACAAATATAATTCTGTTCTGAAGTCACTTATTGACAAACATGCTCCTTTGCAAACAAGAAATATAGTGTTAAGACCAACCTGTGCATGGTACACGGATCAGTTACATGAGGAGAAACATATCAAACGTAAGCTTGAAAGAAAATGGCGAGAGTCAAAACTAACAATCGACCATGAAATCTACAGAAATCAATGTGAAATAGTTAACAAGTTATTGAAACAGTCTCGTGAGACATATTATAAAAATGAAATTCAATCACGTGATCAAAAGAACCTATTTCAAGTCGCAAATCATCTTCTTGGAAACAAAAAGGAAGTTGTGCTACCATCTCACACATCGGCTAAAGAACTAGCTCAAGAGTTTAGTGACTTTTTCATTGAGAAAATTGAAACGATCAGAAGCAACATCACATCAACTGATAATACAAATCATGAAAATACCACACCTGATATGGATGACTCAGAAGTAAAACTTAACGAATTCGAACCTGCAACTGAAGATGAAATAGCTAAGCTTATTGCAAATTCTCCCAACAAATCGTGTGAACTCGACCCAATTCCAACATGGTTATTGAAAGAATGTTCCAGTGAGCTTGTTCCAATAATTACAAACATTACCAACATTTCACTGAGGGATGGAGAAGTGCCATCGTCATTCAAACACTCTCTCATTCGTCCTCTCTTGAAAAAAGAATCTTTAGATCCTAACATATTCAAAAACTACCGACCAGTCGCAAATCTTCCTTATTTGTCTAAAATTAATGAAAAGGTTGGAGACACTCGCTTAGAAAGACATCTGGAATCCAACAATCTACACGAACCTAACCAATCAGCATACAGAAAATTTCATTCCACAGAAACTGCCTTACTCAAAGTGCAAAACGACATCCTGCTAGCACTAGACCAACAAAAAGTAACTGTTTTGGTGTTGCTTGATCTATCTGCGGCGTTCGACACCATAGACCATAAAACATTACTCACACGTCTTGAACATCATTTTGGCATTTCTGGGAAGCCACTCGAGTGGATGAAATCGTACTTAAGCGATCGCTACCAGACCGTTTGTATTGACGGTGAGCTTTCCGAGCCCGTACACATGACCTATAGTGTCCCTCAAGGTTCCGTCCTTGGTCCTAAACTCTATGTCATGTACACAAAACCTGTTGGTGCTATCTGTCGAAAACACGGACTAAATGTACATTTCTACGCCGATGACTCCCAATTGTATTTGTCGTTTGAACCAATAGATGATTCAACTATGGAAGGCATTGTAAATCGTGTAGCAAATTGTATTTCTGAAATCATGCACTGGATGAATAACAATATGCTGAAACTGCATTCTGATAAAACGGAACTTATAGTTTTCTCATCTAGTCAGAAGGCTGAAAAAGTATCAAATCTTACAGTAAATGTCGGCACATCTGTTATTACTCAATCAGCTAACGTTAGAAATCTTGGTGCTTTTCTGGACTCTCGGATGAACATGGAATCACATGTTAACTCTGTTTGCAAATCAGCCTACGCTCAGCTAAGACAGATAGGACGCATTCGACAGTACATCAACGAGGAAGCTACGAAAACACTCGTACATGCCTTGGTCACATCTAGATTGGACTATTGCAATTGTCTCCTATATGGGGTCCAACAACAATCATTGAACAGGCTACAGCTTGTACAAAATACTGCTGCTAGGATAATTACCAGAAAGCCAAAGTTTAGTCACATCACGCCAGTGCTTAAAGATCTTCATTGGCTTCCTGTGAATTACAGAATCAATTTCAAAATACTAATTCATGTGTTTAAATCACTTCATTGCAAAGCTCCAAAATACATCAATGATATGATCAACGTCTACAAACCGGCTAGAAATCTGCGTTCAGCCAACCAATCCCTTACTCTTGTGCCACCAAAAACAAAACTTAAATTCGGGGACAGGAGCTTTTCGGCGGCTGCTCCTAAACTATGGAATACTTTACCAGAACATGTTAGAGACTGTACTTCTCTTGAAAGTTTCAAAAGACGACTAAAGACTCACTTCTTCGTTCAGGTTTATGGAACTGATTAGACCTGGTGGCCTAGGGTCACATCAGGGATTCAGGTGGAGATACATTAAGTAATGTGGCTTTTAGTCGCATGAAGGCAATGTCAAGTCAAATACAAGTGACTTCTAGTCACATTCTGGCTTCGGGCAACTTCTTGTTGCATTCAGTTGACTTCTAGTCACACAGGAGCGACTTCTTGTTGCATTCAGCTGACTTCTAGTCACATAGGAGCGACTTCTTGTTGCATTCAGGTGAATACTAGTCACATACAGGCGATTTCTTGTCGCGTTCAGGTGACTTCTAGTCACAATCGGGCGACTACTTGTTGCGTTTTTGGTGACTTCTAGTCACATACAGGCAACTTCTAGTTGCATCATAGACAGTCATGGACGCTTGGGGGATCTCCTGGAAGATCATGGATCAAGATCAAGTCTTTTGATCTTTTTATTTAAATGCTGTTTTAGTATTTTAATTGTATTGCTTGTAATAAGTTATTAGTTTATATTATTGTAAAGCGCCCTTTGATCGCGTTATCTATGTTTTTAGAATGTGTCTTAGAAAATTTGTTTTATAATTTTAATTCCATGCCTATTCTTAAGCTTTGCTATAACGTTTAACATTGCCTTTAATTTATGTTTGTTAATTATTTTAATCAAGTATTGCATATTTATTTCACCTTTCTAAATAATTTGTACTTTTTAACCATGATATATTGTAAAGCGCTTTTGAGCATATTTTTTTGAAAAGAGCGCTATATAAATGCGGTATATATTATTATTATTAAAGAAAGAAATACAGAGAGGCAAAGCAGACACAGTTTAGTTATTTTATTTTATTTGTTATAGCTGTTGACGAACCATCCCTGCCTTCTTAGTATGACTTAGAGATTAAGCGACCGAATCATGACAACTCATAAGTTTATTGTAAGTGTCTTTCAAAAAAAATGTTGAAGCTGTTGCAACAATTTCATACAGTGATAACAAGTCGATTAAAGAAGCAATTTATTCAGTTTCAATAAAATACCTCGTGTAGAGTAAAAGTTCAAGATGAATAAATGTCCTTGAAATTACATAAATATAAATAATAACAGCCTGTTACAAGAGAGAAATCTACCAACTTTTACGTATATTAACTTTAAAAAAAGTGTCCATCCTGAGTATGGAACCCGGGGCCTCAGCTTGAGAGGCGAGAGTGTTAGCCACTACACTACAATGATCTTGTATTTCGTACTTGAAATTTACAATCAGTATCAAAGGAACTAGAAAGGAACCAGTAAGAACTAGAAATGTCTACACTTCTCTTTCGTTTTACACGGTGTATTGTATGCAAGTGTTTACCTGACACCCAAGAATATTCCATATAATATTGTTTTTAAGCCATCAATATTGACTTAACTGGTTACTTAAATCGTAAATATGTTTTTCCTCCAATACAACACCCACTAACAACCAATCGAATTAATCTATTTGATTTCTCCGCTGCATAATAATAAAAATCCCACTAGATACCTCTCCACCCTGCTAGATGCCTCTCTGGTGTAAATAGCTACCAATCGAAATAGTTTATTTCATTTTCCCTCTGCATAATAAGAGAATACGAGTAATATTTACAACATTTCATTGGTCGAAAAACTAGGTAAAAAGTGAGCTTAGACAGCTAACGCCGAAAAAGTAATTTCCTCATGGGATTCGAACACACAACCCTTATGTCATATTATAAGAAATCAGAAGCGTTACTGCCACGGCCATGAAACCGTTTGTTACAGTGCAGTACAATTTCAACATAATGAGCTATGATGGGGATACCTAACATCCCTATTTTGCGGAATATTCCAAAAAATCTATAAATACAAAAGTACATTCACGGCTCAATGCGTAAAATCGGACTATAGTATCGCCAACTTTGTAGTGCGAATTTATAGAGTTGTGTTATTACAAGATAGAGACACGAAAACTATCTGAAATATGGGATTTTTATAACATCACCTTTTTTATAGTTGTAAAATTGTGGATTGAGAATGTTCGCGGACAACAGATAAATCTATGAATTTAACATGTTAAAACCTCAACAAAATACAACAGTACATACTTTACGTAAAAATTTATTGTTATATGAAATAAATCACGAACTGAAGAACCCGCAAAAATGTCCTGTTCCCAAAAACTACGAAAATAAATGCATTCACAGTAATTGTCTCTAAATCTGCGACTGAAACTTCACTTGGATAAAACAATGCTCTCTTACTTGAATTAACGAATCCAGATTGGCGTCACACAGTTCAAACACTAAAAAAAGTTTGTAATCTGACTCGGTGACCTCGGAAAAATGTCCTATATACTCAACAAAATTTTCTCTCTGAGCTGCTGGTTTAACAGACAACATCCTGTAACAAAACAAGCAAAACAACCGTTGTGTCACTTTATTGCGTGTGCTCAATTTTCGTTTATTTTGTGCTTCGTATTACATTTTTACCAGCATTGCGAATGATACAACAGTTATAATTTAAGTTTGGATCGGTACAAAGTAACGTACATACAGTAGAGCAATTTACCAGCTGGATTTTTATATAAATTTATGTTACAAAACTAAAATACCTGAATCACACAAAACTTGAATAAAATACACTAAAACCCATATTATAGTCATGTTATGAAGAAACATTATTATATAACAACAGGTTTGTCCTGCCGGATCATTTTGAAAGTGGATAGCGCTTATTTTTTAATAGAATGCACTTCTAAATCTGTCCATTGAAAATGGTTATGTCACTACTAAAATTTATGATAAAAGAGATGATTTTAATTTTAATATAGTAAATTTTCCGTTTTTAGACGGCGATGTTCCCCGTGCAACATCTTATGGGGTTTATATCTCACAGCTTGTTCGCTTTTCAAGAGCTTGCAACAATGTTAATGATTTCAATGAACGTAATCTTTGCATTACAGAAAAACTTTTAAAACAAGGTTATCGGTATCACAAATTAAGGAAAACCTTTTGCAAGTTTTATCGCCGATACCCAGATTTAATTCATAAATACAAATGCAGTTTAAAATCACTTTTGCAACAAGGTATTTCACAACCAGTTTTTTATGGAGATTTAATTTATAAACTTAAAAAGATAAAAGGCAGTGTTAATTTCTCCCGGTTATTCGTAAAAACCATCTGTAAATTTAAAAAGAAAGGTTACCAACATGATATTTTACAGCGCTCTGCAGGCCTAGTGATTAACCCTTCTACAGTTGATCATTATGCTTACCTCTTTGATTGCACGACGGTGGCAGGGGTTTAAGAGTTTATGAAGGTTAATGGGGAAATCTTTTCTTAAAAGAACCTAGAAGCTCGATTTGTTTCTTTTATCCCTGTCATCGTGTTCTTGCTGATTTTACTCCAGATGCTCTGGTCTCGGAAAGATCATTGAGTACCCGCCCTTTGGCTTTGCAATGCTATTACCTTCTTATGTTTTTATGTTTGTATGCTTTTGCATACAACATTGTTGAGCTGATGGGTGGGTTGGAGTTATTTCACCAAGACAATTTGTACTTGTCTTGTGATACGAGAACCTGTTGGGGCAAGTGTGAGGTTGGTGCACCCTAGAACCTGGTTTAAACCCCCAGTGGCAATTTGATTTGCCACTGACCGTTCCAAGGCGGTAACCCCTCGGGTTCTCATTTTTGTTTTTTGTTAGTGGCGTCCTTTTTGAAACTGATTATTTTATTAACCATGCTCTCTCCCCCTCTCTTCTTCTTGACTGTGTGGGGAGGCTGTTGTTTTCTGAATGTGGCAATTCCTGATATGCATATTTCACCTTTTTTTCAAGGTTATCGGTATCACAAATTAAGGAAAAACTTTTGCAAGTTTTGTCGCCGATACCCAGATTTAATTCATAAATACAGGTGCAGTTTAAAATCACTTTTGCAACAAGGTATTTCACAGCCACTTTTTTTATGGAGATTTAATTTATAAACTCAAGAAGATAAAAGGGAATGTTAATTTCTCCCGGTTATTCGTAAAAACCATCTTTAAATTTAAAAACCAAGGTTACCAACATGATATTTTACAGCGCCTGCAGGCCTGGTGATTAACCCTTCTACAGTTGATCATTATGCTAACCTCTTTGTTAGCACGACGGTGGCAGGGGTTTATGAAGGTTTATGGGGAAATCTTTTCTTAAAAGAACCTAGAAGCTCGATTTGTTTCTTTTATCCCTGTTTTCGTGTTCTTGCTGATTTTACCCCAGGAGCTCTGGTCTCGGTAAGATCATTGAGTAACCGCCCTTTGGCTTTGCAATGCTATTAGCTTCTTATGTTTTATGTTTTATATGTTTGTGTGCTTTTGCATGCAACATTGTTGAGCCGATAAGTGGGTTAGAGTTTTTTTCATTAAGACAACTTGTACTTGTTTTGTGTTATGAAAACCTGTTGGGGCAAGTGTAAGGTTGATGCACCTGGTTTAAACCCCTAGTGGCAATTTGATTTGCCACTGACCGTTCCAAGGCGGTAACCCCTCGGGTTCTCATTTTCGTTTATTGTTAGTGGTGTCTTTTTTAAAACTGATCATTTTATTAACCATGCTCTCTCCTTCTCTCTTCTTCTTGACTGTGTGGGAAGGCTGGTTTTTCTGAATGTGGCGATCCCTGATATGCATATTTCACCTTTTTTCAAATCTTAAGAAGAAATTTGATTTTTTTTCACGATTTTAGTCTTTATCTTCAAAATCACCGAAACACAGTAACATTTATATTTCAAACCAGTTTCATTTCTGTATGCAATGTAACATGTGTAACATCTGTGTAATATTATGTAACATTCATATAACGCAATGAATAACTATTAAAGTTGCTATTTTCACTTTTCAGCAGCCTTTAATTTACTTTTTGTAGAGCGGGAGATGATTTTAGATCTTCCTCAAGATGGCCTCCATTTATGAGAAATGTAAATATTTCTGATAAATATTTTCATCTTTTAAAGGAATACAACAAAATGACACTGTGTGTTTTAAACTTAAATATCTCGAATAAGAAAGAGACATTTAGAGAAAAAAATCAGACTAATACTTAATATGATCAAAATAAAAAGCTAAACATAACAAAATTAGACACATGACTGCTGGGTTTTAAACAACTAACACATGTCACGCCTGAATCTTGCAACAAAATATAATTACCATCATGTTAAATTTAATTTAATCTCATTACACAGCTGACGTCGCTGTTAAGTATGGACGAAAAGGAATAAGAAAGTAAAAAGAAAATGCCGAAACAAATTGAGATGATATTGGGCGAAAATAGGTTTATAAACTAGAACTGACAATTTTGCCTCTTTTGGAGACTGTGTTTTAGAAGTAAATAGTTGTATGATTTAGCCTCATTTTTTATTTGACCATATGCGCAAAAATCAAATATCGCAATTTTATCAAATGAAATCAACGTAAAAGCATCCATGCCAACTAATATTATTAGAACATTAACAGTAACTGTGGAAACATTATTAAAGGCCTACAGAAGTCAACGATGCAAACTTATAATGGTAATCCTGGATTCCTCGCAAAGATGATTGAGGTCTTACGAGTAAGTTAATAATAGGGATATGTCGGTACCGGTATTTCTATTTTTAAATAAATGTGTGAGGAAACAAACTTGAGTTTCTCTTTCATTATATCCTGAATGTTATTATCTTTATGCAAAAAATTTAATAAAATAAGAAGTGATTGTAATTGTACCAAAGGTTTTTGATTAACTGTTAGGCTAAGTTAAGCTTGATTCTTGTTTTCAATCATTTTTGGGGTTTGACAGATTGCAAAATTGAATCGAGAGATGTAATTTGTTTTGGCCTATGTTTAGCATTAAATGCATGTAACCTATCAGCAAAAACATCAACTGTGATGACTTTTAATTGCATTTTTCTTCAAAATCAACCTCACGTAATCCTTTACAAAGGTAAGGATACTATGAACTGGCTTACTTTTTGTTTTGACCATACTCCGGTATGGCCACCACGCAACGGTTTAACAATTCCGGCAAATTGCAAACATTGGTAAGAAAAGGCACTAGTTCGGTCTTTTTTCGCATTTTGTATACGGTTCAGTCTCCATTTTTTCTTTCTTATGCTGCATTTTACAGTACAAAAACAAATGACATCTCTCGATTCAATTTTGGATTCCGTCAAACAACCAATATAAACAGCAAAAGAAATGCGCGTTTTGGTAACTTAGTTGAAAATTTGTAAACATTGATTGTGAAAATATAAATTTACTACATTTATACACGCGTGCGGTTGAACAATCAGATGGGCCTAATAATAACATCCCTTTGTTTGATAGCTATAAGTAGTGTTATAAGTAAAGTTGCACATGAAAAGCATGTATAATTATACAGTTTAAATTAAGAGGGCTGTACCTTTCCCTTTACATATTCGTTTTTTTTTAAATTATCTCCTTTTTATAGAAAGAACATAATCAAACTCTTAATTTCTCAAAAGCCCATAAGTTTTTTCTGTTTTTCTTTGTAACGGATAAATACTGAACAGACAACTTCAAACTTGAAGGAAAACACGCAGGTGATCAAATCCTCCAGAAATTAAAGGAGTTTTCCATGATATTTTTGTCAAGTTTTCATTTTGGCTCAGAACAGCTTTCTTTACTGTCTTAATTTTCGTATCGCTTGTTAAATAAAGGTAAACTAATAGCATCAATTTATGCAAAGTTTGCCGTTTAAGATATTTTGATTTTTTTCTATAGCAATGACGAAATGAGCAACACCTTAACAACTTAAATAGTATATTTTCAACGAATCAGGAATTAAAACATAGACTTGTAAAAAGTTCTAAGTGCACACTTTTTAATTTTGAATATCTCAAAGTAAAATTATCCTAATTAAACGAAAGTTTGACATTATGTTAAATATGACAAAAAAACTAATAATTATTTGAAAACCGTGCATTATTTTTTCGTATTACGTCATTCACTTTGGCACACGCTATTTATACTTAATTCCGGTGCGGCAATCGAAATTAAGTTTTTTACAATCGACACGGACAATCTAAAAAAAAACACAGTAACACTTTATAACAATGAAACGTTTGACGCCTGAAGGCCTCGAAAGTGTCGTCAAAGTGCTCTTTAGAGACTCTCCTTTACATTTGTTATTTAAAAATACTGATTTTATTCGTAAATGCAAAAGATATACTTTATTTTTGCATATTTTATCATAATAAGAAAAAATACGAATGATATTATTTTCTAGATTGATAACGTTGCTTACGTTGAACGTTGACGTTACTCCCATAGGTCATTAAATATTTACGTAAAAGAACATTAATAGGAAAATATTATCATTACATTTGGTTGATAAGTACCTTCTTATCAATTATCTAAAATTAAAATTAAAATAAGTTAACTAAACTTCAAAATCGACTTATTCGAAAATGACGTTAATTTGGTCAGAAATATTAAAAAAGACGTGTACGAATTACTGGTCTGTTAAATCGTAATGAATAAACGGAAACGTTTTGCCCACAACAGTGCGAGAAAAATGAATGTTCTCCTTCAAATGTACGTTAACACGTTATGCATAAAATAGAGAAAATGTGTTGGCTCAACGTGCCCAGCAGACCATTACGAAGTTATTTCGGTGCAATGGAATTGCAAACCACAACATTTACTTAAGACGTCATCAAAATTCAAAGATACAAAGATGAGACAATAATCACAACTGTAGGGGATGCAAAGATTCCTTTACTTGACAATTGCTTTCTGTATACCAGTGTGCTCAAATGTTATTATTTTTCAATCGCGTTAACAGTTTCAAATTGCGTGCTTTAATAGGATATTTGATATTCTTTCATTGAAATTTACACTATTTTGAAAGATTCAATCAAATAGGTGGAAAAAATCAACATTTTAAAGTGTGCACTAAGAACTTTTGACTAGTGTAGATTTACAATTTTTATTGTTCGCTTGTAGATAATGATTTGAACTCAATCCTTGACTAGAAGGTAGAGCCAGTAATATGCATTGCAATTACTGCCCAATAGAGAGGCTCAGTCAAACCGATAATTTGTATTAGTCTTGTTTAAAATTTGTTACTTACGATCCTCCTTTTTTATTTTTTTAAGAACAAAGTTAAATGTGCATATCAGGAGTCGCCACACTCACAAAACGCAGCCATCCCACGCAGCGAAAAAGAGAGAGGAAGAGAGAGCACGTTTGTTATGTTTGTTATAAGTATGTCTATTATAATAAAAGACGCCACAAACAATAAACGAAAAAGAGAACCTTTGGGTTAACCGCCTTGGAAGGTTCAGTGGCAAAACAAATTGCCAGCGGGGGTTTCAACCAGGTTCAAGGGTGCACTTACCTCACACTTTATTTAGATTCTCATATCACAAAACAAGCACAAGTTGTCTTAGTGAAATAACTCCAACCAACCCCTCAGCTTAACAATGTTGCATGCAAAAGCACACAAACATATAACACATAAGATGCTTATAGCATTGAAAAGCCAAAGGGGCGGGTACTCAATGACCTAGACGAGACCAGAGTACCTCGAGTCAAATCAGCAAGAACACGATGACAGGGATAAAAGATACAAATCGAGCTTCTAGGTTCTTTTAAAAAAGATTTCCCTATAAACCCTTATAAACTCTTATACCCCTGCCACCGTCGTGCAACCAAAGAGGAAAGCATAATTATCAACTGTAAATGGGTTAATCACCAGGCCTGCTGAGCGCTGCAGAATATCTTGTTGGTAACCTTTCATTTTGAATTTGGAAGTGAACATAACTGTACCGTAACAAAACGCATTCTCGATGATAATATAGGCCCTCAGACGTTTCCGCGAACTCACAAGGCATTCGAATGACCTTTAGCGCTACAGGCATTACGTCTGTATTCTCTGTGTAGGTACCTCTATACACACTTCCAAACGCTCCTTTTCCGAGGCAGTTTCCCTCTTGTAGAGTGAAAGAAAGACTTTGTTTTTCAATATCAGAACGAAGAATATCGTTAATAAGGAAATGTTGAAGGCGTTGAGACAGTTCATCCAACATTCCTGACTTTTCTTTCGACTTTCTGCTTGCTTTTATTTCGTCCAAAAGTGCCTTTGTCATTTCATACCGGTTTTGCGTTCGTTTAAGAAAGTACATGATTTTGTTTCTGATCTTTCCGGCAGTTCTACTCAAAAGTTCATCTGACAGTGTCCTAAGCGTGATTATTTGTTTTATGATTGTTGCGGTTCTCGAGCGCATATATTCAACGCGATTTTCAGAAAAGAGAGTTCGAATTTCATTTAAACAATGAACCATCAAATCGATCTCTAAATCTGTCATTCTAAAAATGCTAAACATTCTAAAAAATAATCTGAACCAGTCCAGCCATACATTCCTCGTACTTTTCACGTCAGGAGAATCTAGCAATGCTCCAAATGGAAACTTCAAACTTTTCTCAAGCTCGCCGTGCATTTTGCCGAGAGAAACGATCATGTCCTCAACGTATGTATTTGTTTGATTTAATTCAGATTGCACCGATGTGTCTTGGATAATATGTTGATAAATTTTTGACCATATTTTCTCATCAACGTTCTTCTCTTCTGTCGGAACGGAATCTATAGGCCACGTACTTAATTTCTCTTTATTTTCTTCGAGATTGCTGGCAATATACTGCCCCAAACGGTCCCTTTTTCTTTCTATGTAATCTTCAAAATCTTTTTCGACCTGTGCAAACTTTTTGTTTGCTATTGAAATTTTACATATATCTTCTTTCAGTTTTGTCAGAATGTTTTCTCTCCTCCATGCAAAATTCATAAAGTTGTTCATGTTATGTACGATAGCAACCGTTCGATCAACAATTGCTGACAACCACCTAAAATCACAAAAAAATCACTTACAACGTTTTGTCAGAGAGTTAATAATACATTGTTGTATAAAATATTTACTTTTTAATCATTGTGCTTTACAAGGACTGAAGACAAATAACGATACGATTTTTGTAGTTTTAGAGAAAGTGACAGCTGCTTATGATTAAGTAAATAGTGTGGATAACATGTGTTTTCACATTTAAAGTGGAGCGAATTTATTCGTCGTTAGTGTTGAATGCTTCCATCGAAAATATGTGCAAGATAAAGAGATGACAATCTCACTGAAGTCTGATCTTACATGAATGACGGCCCACAAACACTGTACATAATCTATAGCGGTTTTCCCCGATTGCTATTTTCAGAAATTGTCAGCACAAGAAGCATGATTTTTAACGTTCGCAAAATGATCTGAGTCATTACATTGGAAATGAATGCAATACTACATAAACACAAATGTCTTCAGTAAAATATGTCTTGCGCAGGCTGTAAACACTTTCTATGGTTAAATAAAAATACTATGTTTACTTTCTCTTTTGCGATTTTGTAGGGGACAATCTGATTGGTTCAAAGGATTAGTGATAAACGCACGTTGTAGTTACTCGTCTTCAAATCCGCGTCGCGGTTTTCAGGAAATGATTTTTTAAATTGTGTATGTGGACTATATATATGTTAGATCTATATATATAATTTCAAGAAACTGTATGTTTGTAATATAAAATAACGAGAATAGTTTTTTGTAAATTATAACAATTTGGAATTCACGGTTTTGTTAAATATGTGTTTCAATAAAGAAGAATTGAATTTGTACTTAAATATTTATAACGTGCGCACTTGAGTAGTGTATTTATAAATTCGGAAACGACTGCAAGCTGGACTAAATCAATTGTCGGAAATAAAGCACATGTTAATTGGACTTCATTTAAACTGCGGTGTGAGTCAGGAGTTCAATCTGATCCTTCCGCACCCACCCTACAAACATATTGTCGTGAATTTTGAAAGACAAAAATGACTTTGGAGTGATGGGACATGTTACAAGTGGACTAGGATCTTCACTACACCCAAAAAGAACACAATAGTTAGTTTAGTTAAAAACTTAATATTTTTGTATTTTTTTCTGGTGGGGATACCCCAACCAGACAACTTACAAAACACCCTGTGGCAAAGGGTCTGAATAGAAGTTTCTTGATCTTAGTCACACTCCAATCTACACACAATCTCTACTCACCTAAAACTCCCTTAACAACTTCAGCACGCAATTATCATTTTTTTGTCATTTGTTTATACCTGTTGCTATTGTCATATAAATAATTAAAATGAAAAATAAGAACAAAAGTACCAAATTGACCTAACTTGATTGCTCTATCCATGTAAAGTGTATGGTATGTGGTGGATTGTGGTGTGGTGTGGTATGATAGCTTTTATAGTGGGCTGGGGTGGTGTGGGGTAGGGTGGAGTGGAGTTGGGGGTGAAGTTGGGTCTGGTGTGGTCTATGGTCTGGTCTGTTTTGGTCTCTGGTCAGGTCTAGTAAGCTCAGGTAAGGTATGGTATGGTATGGTATGGTATGGTTGGGGTAACCCTCTACCCCATTCCCAACAACCACTCAACACTTTTTACCAATTGATGTATGTTGTTCATATGTAATATAGCTTTTCAATAGAATTATATAAGAAAGGAAATAGCATGCAAACACTAACCATACCTAAGTCTTAATTTCTAATTTCAAGGTAAAATACGGTAAAAATTAAATCAACAAGCAAATTCGTTGAATTTATATCCCCCGTCGAGTACTGGTTATTACTGACACAACAACTGGAGACATAATGCTTTATTTACATGTATATATTTATCATGGCAAAAACACCGAAAAATAAACTTCAGTTAGTGAAAAGGGTTGGTCAGCTCACCAGAATAGAAGAATGAGACGTAAAGTCTTGTTGCAATCAAGAATGCAGTTGCGTAAAATTGCGCGGAAATAAATATTGTTCTGCCTGCATAAAACATAACTTATCAAGGGCCATAATTCTGTGTTTCATTGAATGCCATCGATTGGTTGCGGAGAAATAGGGCGGAAAAGAAAACTGCTGTATATGCATACTGCATAACTTATCAATGGGCCATAACTGTGTGTTAAATGGTCTGACCGGAACAAGACTATGATATGCGCATCTCCTCTTGATATTGATGGCCTCCACAAAGTTTCATTGAAATCCATCCTGTAGTTGCAGAGAAACGAATACTGCTCGCTCTATATGCAAACTGCATAACTTATCAAAGGGCCATAACTGTCTGTTACAGTCTACGAAATTCGGACGGACGGATGGATGGACGGACGGACAACGCCAAAACAATATCCACCTCCCGATTTCATCAGCGGGGGATAAAAAGCAAGGTAGAGTTATGGCCCTTCGAACATCAACCTGATGAATGATAATATATAGAAGTGCACAAAGTTTCACAGCTCTAGTATAAGTAGTATGAAAGTTATAGGCTTTTACCAGCTTGCATGCAAACTTTAACCTTAAATTCTAAGTCAAAAAAGAGCAACAATGGAACAAAATGGAAGTTAGAGATATGGTTCTTGGCATACACACTCGGTCGGGATATGATGATGAACAAATGTCGAAAGTTTCAAAGCTGTCGTATAAGTAGTATTGAAAATATGAGTTTTTACACCAGCTTGCACGCAAACGTTAAACTGAAAGTCCAAAAAGGGCCATAGTTTGATAAAAATGGAAGTTAGAGTTATGGTTCTTGGCATACACACTCGGGATATGATGGTTAACAAGTGTGCCAAGTTGAAAGGCTGTAGCTAGAGTTGCCTTTAAGATAAAAGTAGGTTGCAAACAAACTTAAACGAAAGCGGTAGAGAGACGCCGTCGCCGACACCGACGACAGAGTGAGTATAATAGCTCGAAATAGCTCGACATATTCTTCGAAAAGTCGAGCTAAAAATAAATACAAGAACTTGCGGTACCAAGCTGAGAGCTCTGTTTTCAGTCTTGTTGCTGCTTCTACGAATCTTATAAGTTGTTTGCGAAACTTCACATAGTCGTCATCATAGCTTCCGTGGCGGGCATTTGTGGCAGCCTACGTATGTGGAATAAAAAACAATTGGTCAAACCAATCAGCAAGTATCGAAACGCATGAACAGTCATCGTTTTGATATTAATAATTTTAGCATAAATCCGTATTATTCGACCAATGTTGCTACACATTTTAACACGAATCAGCATTCGTTGGACGATTTTTCGTTCATTCCTATTGATGTGGTACACGGAGAGATGGACAGACTATGCAAAGAAACATACTGGATCCATAAACTTGGTACTTTACATCCGATGGGAATGAACACGAAAATCGTCTACGATCTGAAATAATGTTTTATGTAATTTTGTGTAAGCAAAATCACTATTATGATAGTAAAATATTGTTAGTTTCTTTTTTCCATTTTCTCTTCTTCTATGTAGAAACTGCTAGTATCGTTTAGATCCAATGTTTTATTTTATCATATTTTGGGTTTGCTTTGTGTATAAATTTGCATAATTTAATATACGTTTTTCCGCTATTTTGTGGCAGCGTCAAAGTGGCGTTTACGCGCCGTTTTGACGACGTCACGCAATTGATGTTGCTATTCCCTGATGAAGATTATAAATCGAAACGTCGGAATAAAAATATTAACAACATATTTCGTGTTAGTGCAGATTTCTTCCCCAATTAATTGAATAAAAAACAAAACATAAATGGTCCTTGAACAGCAAATCCTTATAATATAATAAAGTTTGAATGCAAATTTGATATTCTGTTAATATTATGTTATTAAAATAAAAGATGATTCAAATGATGTGTACCTAATTATCGTAGTTCCATTTATTCAAAGGGATCAACAATTAAAAACTTCAATACAATCATGCAAAAGATGCAAAACCCGACGTGTATGTAATACCGAGAAAAACTTAAATTTTAAATGGATTTTCTTTTAGAATTTGTTCACAAAAATAAACTAATGGACAAAAGTCTTGTCCGGTCTAAAATTTTTAACACATTACTTGGAAAAATCTTAAAGCTATAGTCCGATTTTACGCATTGAGCCGTGAATGTACTTTTGTATTTATAGATTTTTGGAATATTCCGCAAAATAGGGATGTTAGGTATTCCCATCATTGCTCATTATGTTGAAATTGTACTGCTTTATAAAAAAGGTTTCATGGTTGTGGCAGTAACGCTTCTGATTTCTTGTAATATGACATAAGGGTTGTGTGTTCGAATCCCATGAGGAAATTTCTTTTTTTTCTGTTTGTAATGTCTTTTATTCAATAAATTCATATTGACACCGTCAAAAATGACATTAAACCGTACAAATTTCGAGTAAGCTTTCATCAAGCGAGTTGATAAAATGTCGCGATTGGTGCTTACTCAAAACACATTTTTGGGCGATGCAAAACATTGTATAAAGTGGTTTTGAATTATGTTAATTATTAAAGAAAAAAATGTACAGAACGCCAGGATTCACAATTGTCAACGCTCCTTTGGTACGGAGGTGTATGGGGTCAGGGCAAGCTGCTCAACAAAAATTTATTGTTAAAAATGGAATGAGCATGGACAAAATTGAACGTGGGTGCAAAATATAAAGATAAAACAGCTCAATAGTATTAAAATAATATCATATGAACTAAATTAAAATTATTAAAAAAGAAATGAGACAAACATAAAAAGTCATTTTTATTGGATTCGAACATGCAATGTTTTGCATCATAGCCCGAGATCTTATCCACTGGGCTATTGCGTCGTGACTAAATATCAGCTGCTTTGAACAGATTTTAATGTCACATAAGTAAAGTAATTTAACGGTAACTCTGTAAAATGACGCACTTCACCTATTTAGTATAATAACAGTGGACTTGTCCGAAAGGTCACAGCTCACGGGTCAAAATCGAACTATAGTCTTCTTTTTATCGAATGCACTTCCGCCGTTTATAGAATTTAATATTTCAGGTCTCTAGTTTTATGAGGATTAGGTGTAACGGTTATTTCCGGTTATTTCGAGCGTAATCAAATCAATTACCTGCAATGAACATGTCAGTGGCACGATTTGACGTTCAGTCACACGTGGCCAGGATGCATTAAGTTTCTGGAAAATTTCTTTTTGCAAACCTTCCCTCACTACATTCTCCACCATGTCCCACTTGTTGCATATGAAAAATCCACACTCCGGGGAAAACATACCGTATTTCAGTTCGATTGATTCCTGAACATCTTTCATCAAGCGTAGGAGCTAAATTATTTGGTAAATCCGTTAGTTTAAGTCAAACAAATTATTATAAGTAAACAACAAATGTATAAATTTGCTTAGGAAACAGATATTTGTGCTGCCTTTATTTCAAGACCGACTCGAGGGATTATTCAACATTAACACCATTGTTACTTTGAACAAATATTTTAAAAATCTAAACTCATTTAATTTATACTTAAGAGCATATGAGACTAAAAGTCATACTCTGAAGCATCAAAATAATTAAATACATAAATGTAAATGTTTAATTTTAAAATAAGATGTTTTTTTAAATATCCATAACGTGATAACTCGGTAACAATGTTATTTTGCATTTGGTTAATGTTGTTGCCGTCGCAACATCATCCATAAAATACTTCTAATTCTGGCGTTTTTACAACCTGTAGGTAGATTTTAAAATTCAAACTTATACAGGACGCTAGACAACTTTTGGGGTACCCATACCCTTTCGGTGAATTTCTTGTCGTGTTAAAACAAAAAGACAAAAAAGGGGAATTTAAATTCAATATGCATTTTTGACTTACTCAAAACACTGTTTTCCACCACTGATTTTTATAGCTAGTATATTTTGTGACATTAGACTTACAAAAAAAATAATTTATCAATTACATGCATTTTCGGGAGATCATTTCAGTTTTATTTTAGATTTTGGAGGGGAATTTTTTTCTGAGATAGGGGAAAAAAATACTATTTTGAGATGGGAATGGGGCTTAAAATGTGTCCCAAAAATTGTCAAACATGTGCCCTGTAATAGAATTGTCAGAAATTGATTTCCTCGTTTTTCTCATAACTGCAGAATTTTTTATATTTTTGACAAAGGACAAACTATAGAAAATTTAAATAAAAGAGTAAAACTTGATATAAAATAAAAAAAGAATTGTCTTCTGTTGTTATCTAAGCAAATCAATTATATAATACTATTTAATTAAATAAAACATAATATCGAAACTTGAAATATGTATAGCCTCATACATGTACATTGTTACTACAGTCCACAGACAAGGCAACATTTTAAAGACAACCGGAATCGTTAAATTCTGACGATTTACATAAAATCTGCAATAAATTATGTGTCAAAGTAAGTTACTTTACACTTATTAAAATTATTGCAGGCTTGGTTTGATTTAGTCTGCTCATGAGCAGTAATAAAAAAAAACATATTGCTGTCCACGCCGCCCGTTGGTCTTCAAAGAGCGTAATTAATAACAGCACAGTATATCCTTTCCACGACCATAATGTATTTAAACTTCCCAAAACCCGACCCTGTTTTACGGGAGGACGCCCGAAATGTATTTCAACGTATAAAAAATCGCTATTCAAAACCCGACCCTATTTTTCCGTCGGAAACCCGTCGATTTTTTCCCTTTTTTTAAACAAGAGCTGTCCGAGGAGACAGCGCGCTCGACTATTCGAATCATTTGAAACAAATGCAATTTGAAGATTAAAACAATAACAACTATGGCCAAACATTCATGTGCAATCAGGAAAAGTATTAACAAGTGAATGGGAGAAATTAATTTTAAATAATAGAAATAATTCCATAATGTTCCATAAATATTGAACTAAAAAGGGGAATTATAATGAAATATTTTCGGAAGAGTTAAAAAAACTTGTTAGTAATTTATGATTGGAGAAATTTACTTTAAGTTCAATATCAATTACTTCAGTAATGTTACAGAAAATGAACTGAAATGAAAAAAAGCATTACTTTAAAAAGCATACAGTAGGTCAAGTGAAAGTGATCTAGATTATGATGGTGAAAATGTTTTCAAGTTTGAAGTTGATATCAGATCTGTATTATCTGTTTCAAAGTTATGGGCCAAGTGCATTAAAACTTGAAAACAAAATTTATTTTAAAAAGGACATAAATTTTAAAAAAATGTAGCAGAGTTTTCGGTCTTGGTGGTTATTGTAAAGATTATCATAGTGACTAAACATGTAAATTCTATTTTTGAATTTAATATCTCATGTTGTTTCAAAGTTATGGATCAAACGCATATTTTGGCTAATGCAAAAACTAAGTTCAAAAGGGGCATAACTTACAGAAATATTTCCGGTAGAGTTATGGGTCTTGTTGATAATGATTGAGAAACTGATGTCAAACATATATTTCAAATTTCTAAGTAATATCTCTAGTTGTTTAAAAGTTATGAGAGAATTGCATAAGTGAAAAGGGGCATAACTTGAGAAATATTGGTAGCAGAGTAATGGGTCTTTTTGATAATGACATAGATTTTGATGGTGAATATAAATTCTAAGTTTCAAGGTAATATCTCAAGTAGTTTCAAAGTTATAGGCCAAGTGCAAAATTTGCTTAACACAAAATTTAAGTGAAAAAGGGGCATAACTTGAAAAATATTGGAAGCAGGGCTATGGGTCTTGTTGGTTATGATGTAGATTTTGATGTTGAATATATATTTCAAGTTTCAAGGCAATATCTCTATTAGTTCCAAAGTTATGAGCCAAGCAAAATGTAAGTGAAAAAGGGGGATAACCTATAAAAATAATGGTAGCAGAGTTATAGAGTTATGGGTCTTATTGGTAATGATGTAAAATTTGATGCTGAATATATATTCCAAGTTTCAAGTTGATATCTCAAGTAGTTTATAAGTTATGGACCAAAGTGCATATTTTCCTTAACGCAAAATTTAAGTGAAAAAGGGGCATAATTTGAAAAATATTGGAAGCATGGTTATTGGTCAGGTTGGGTATGATGTAGATTTTGATGGTAAAAATATATTTCAAGTTTCAATGCAATATCTCAAGTAGTTTTAAAGTTATGGGCAAAATATATATTTTGCTTAACACAAAATATAAGAAAAAAAGGGGCATAACTTGAAATATATTGACAGCAGAGTTATGGGTGTTGTTTGTACTGATGTAGAATTTGATGGGGAATATATATTCCAAGTTTCAAGTTGATATCTCAAGTAGTTTATAAGTTATGGACCAAAATGCATATTTTCTTTAACGCAAAATTTAAGTGAAAAAGGGGCATAACTTGAAAAATATTGGAAGCAGGGTTATGGGTCTTGTTGGTAATGATGTAGAATTTGATGGTGAATATATATTCCAAGTTTCCAGTTAATATCATAAGTAGTTTTCAAGTTATGGACCAAAGTGCATATTTTGTTTAACGGACAGAGACGCCGACGCGGACGCAGACACCGGAGCTAGTAGGATAGCTCCCCTATTCTTCGAATAGTTGAGCTAAAAAGTCCTTACTTTGGTCAGCTCTTTAGAAGAACACGGAATCATCAATCAGTATCTTTACACTATTAGTTCTTTGAACGCATCGCAAATTTTCTCTCAAATATTATTTAGTAAGAAATTGTTTACATGTGACATAGATATTCTGATAAAAAAATTAGTGATTTTAAAAAGTCAAATTAAAAAAACAACTAATTAAAGTGTTGATGTTTCTTCATCTTTTATTGACAAAAAAAAAAGTAGCTAAAAAAAAGTTATCCATTATGTAAGAAAATACCTATATCTACCTAGTAATTACTTAAAAATGACATTTTTTGCAATGGCATAAAAATTAATCACTGTTAATTAGATTAATTAATTTACGGAATTTTCCGTTATTGTCTTCCAGCGATAAACCGAACTTTTCACCCATTACGTAAAAGAGCGTTGAGATTCGGGATTTTAACGCACTATTCTTGATATGCATATCCCACCTTTTTTAACAGAAGAAAGACCGTAACCTTAGATAACATGTTTAACAGTTATTTAATCGGGTTTTTTACCATGTTGAAAATTCCGAATTTCATTAAAAGGTAGAATACCTGTAACGGACAAAAGCGTATATGCTTTATTCAAACATACGCTTATCAACGGGCATTAAAAAGTACGCAGATTTACAATGTACGTTATGGGTATTAAAATCGTGAAAAAGCATACGTTTTAATACGTTTCGGTCGTCTATCAGTAAAACAGGGTCGGGTTTGAGAAGTCAAAATTTTGTCACGTTTAAATACGTTACGGACGTTCGTCCGGAAAACAGGATCGGGCGCGGAAAGGATATAAACTGTATCTTCTACCGGATATAGCGAACTGATTGTCATAAAAACATATTTGGCAGTTAAAAAGTTAGAAGAGTTTTTTTTGTATTGTAATGTGAAATCAAATCGACAAATATATGTTATAACAGGCGACTGTTGTGTCTTTTGTTATGAATGATATTATTTTTTCTTTTGTTACAATATACGTAAAGAATCGCTTAATTCACCCACGCTAAATACCGTTTGCACTGTGTAAAATGAGGGTATTGTTTATGTTTTAACAGGTTTTGAGAGGTATTCTCATGCTAGAGATGACGTAGCATATAGTTTTTATTCTTTCGATAATCAGAATGACGTAGTTGATCAATTAAACATAAAAAACATTAGACTTAACATACATGCAGGTTCGACCTAGACTGTATAATTTATTGTACACGTTTACTCAATCATTTGTAAATTTATAGTGATCTGTGTTTGTCAGTTATAGCGATTTTTTGAAGATGATTTCTGTATATTTTTCGGATTTTAGAAGAAATGCTTGATGTTAAAACATGTATTCAAGATGCTTCATACAGATATATGATACGTAATGAAATACTACGGTTTTAGTGCCTATATAAACTGCGGTGACACGAAACTATTGAATCAACATGACTTCAATATTAATTTGCGTCCTAGAATCAGTGTGTTTAACACACAGGTCGCTCTGAGAAATATAAAGTACATCAAGCGCTTATAATTTAGTCCCATTAACGTTTGGATTTCATGAGCATAGCCTAAGGTTGGTTTAAAGTTATAGTTTCGAATTTAAAGATTCACAATCATAAATACAGCACCAGTATTTTGCTTCATGCGCAGATATGTACTTAACGAAACAGGGGAAATATTGTAAAACTAATTATTGTTCGCTGATTTTATAATAATGAACTTGTAAATGTTACAGTAATTATTTGTTTGGCAGATAGATACTAACTTCCGTTGCCAAATCTTTAGAGTGAGAACTAATTTTTTATTATAAATGAAATTGTTTTTGAATCAAAAACAATGCCGTAGTTTTCATATTTTTCGACTATTAATTCTCAAATGACTTTTAAAGGGCGTTTTCCTAAATATTTTGGTCGAACATTAAATGGTGAGCGCAAATAGGTCGTTGACGAGTATTTAAAGTTTGCAGGGAAGGCTTGACATACAAATTCTGAGACAAAGGAAGATATTAAATATTGATATTTTGAGCGGATGATAAACTTAAAATGCTAAACACTTTACTCGATGTACGACCAATGTAGATCATTATCAGCTGCAAGGTCCATGTCATTTGATCAGATATTCACCTGTTCAGAAATAGTCTAATTAATGTAAAAGCAAATTATGTACAACAAAAACAACGTACTCCATATCCCATGGTCAAATGGAACCTTAGCAAACGAATCAACGTCTTGTTTTTCGCCAAAGGACTGTCAATCACAAAGGTTTCCCGTGTGACTCAGTTGTGTTTCTATGCTGTTTCTATGTAGTTTTCAGTTAAAGGAATTAAACATTATTCGCTTTCTAACATATTCCCTTAATACATTAATACTAGCCATTAAAGCATTGCTCTGTTCGTCATTTCTATGTCAGACAAAAAAGAAAAATATCGATATCTCTCTAACGGCAACATGCAGCTCAGTGTAGACAAATGTTATTAATATATGTTTTAAGTTAATTTGCATACGCTAAAAAGTTAGAACAGTAAAGAAACATAGTTAGACCTCAAACATCCCTAAAATTCTATTTGCAATTTATCACAAAACGAAGCAACACTAAACATCAATTAAATGTGTTCATGAGTAATGAGTTACTGACAACAATATCGAAGGCCCTTTGGACTAACAGATGTATACAATGTGTGTTATTTGAAAAAGTGAGTTTGACCTTCAATTTCCTGTTCGAAAATGGATGACCAAAAATAAAAATGATGAGATCTCTCTTTATAATTCAAAGTTCTTTTCAAGGACCTTAGATAATGCTGTTAGTATCATTTCACTCATGTTGGCATTGGAATTGTTGTTTTGTGTTGCTTCGGTTTTATGATCAATTGCAAATAGATTTTTTAGGTCTAACTATTTGTCCTTAGTGTCTAACTTTTCTTAACGTATGTAAAATAATCAAACACGTTTTACATTGTTTTGTGCAAAGTTTGATGGAACTGCATTGTGCCGTTTGAGAGTTTTTAATATTTTACTTTTTTTGTCTATGACAAAACAATGACGAACGGAGCAATGCCTTAAATTACAGTTTGACAGCTGATTTGTGTAAACCCATATTTGGCAATTTTGGCGGCGACTGTTTTATCAGTTACACAAATAATTTGAAGTTTATTTTGAGGTTTGTATGAAAAATTAGACGGTCACCAGCTGTGTCGGGCTTGACAGTTTAATTTCATACAAGCCTCAATATTTACAATTAACAATAACCTATAGTTGTTGTGTCATTCTGTTCAATTATTTTCAAGTTCTTCTCTTTGTGTTTTTACGCAATGTTTTATAATTTTTATTTTTTATAATGTCATAAAATATACGATAAACGAGATGATTTTAATTTTAATATAGTAAATTTTTATTTTTTAGACGGCGATGTTCCGCGTGCAACTTCTTACGGGTTTTATATCTTGTTCGCTTTTCAAGAGCTTGCAACGATGTGAATGATTTCAATGAACGTTATCTTTGCATTACAGAAAAACTTTTAAAACAAGGTTATCGGTATCACAAATTAACGAAAACTATTTGCAAGTTTCACCACCGATGCCCAGATCTTATTCATAAATACAGGTGCAGTTTAAAATCACTATTGCAACAAGGTATTTAACAGCTAGTTTTTTAATGGAGATTTAATTTATAAACTTAAGAAGATAAAGGGCAATGTTAATTTCTCCCGTTTTTTTCGTAAAAACTATCTGTAAATTTAAAAAGAAAGGTTACCAACATGACATTTTACAGCGCTCTGCAGGCTTGCTGATTAACCCATCTACAGTTGATCATTATGCTTACCTCTGTGGTTGCACGACGGTGACAGGGGTTAAAGAGTTTATGAATGTTTATGGGGAAATCTTTTCTTTAAAGAACCTCGATTTGTTTATTTTATCCCTGTAATCGTGTTCTTGCTGATTTTACTCCAGGAGCTCTGGTCTCGGTAAGATCATTGAGTACCCGCCCTTTGGCTTTGCAATGCTATTAGCTTCTTATGTTTTATATTTTTGTGTGCTTTTGCATGCAACATTGTTGAGCCGAATGGTGGGTTGGAGTTATTTCACTAAGAAAAATTGTACTTGTTTTGTGATACGAGAACCTGTTGGGGTAAGTGTGAGGTTGGTGCACTCTAGAACCTGGTTTAAACCCCAGTGGCAATTTGTTTTGCCACTGACCGTTCCAAGGCGGTATCCCCAAAGGTTCTCTTTTTCGTTAGTTGTTTGTGGCGTCCTATTTGAATTGACATACTTATAACAAACATGCTCTAGATGTCTCTCTCTGTCTCTCTCTGTCTCTCTCTCTCTCTCTCTAACTCTTCTTTTTCGCTGCGTGAGGAGGTTGTGTTTTGTTAGTGTGATTAAATGCAATTTTGCAGGTTCTAATCCCTGTATATGCCTAAACAAAATGATATCACAACCAATAATACTACACAAAAGATAACTTACTTATTTTTGTTGAAAGAACTTAATATGATGCTAATAATTACGGTTTTACTGTGATTTTACGAATTGATTATATCACAGCCATGCAATCAGCTCGTTATATCCGGTAGATGATGACACATTCGGTTTATATACAGTGAGATTGAATGTTTTACGGCCGCCACTCAGACCATACAACGCTACTCCGATAATTTAATAGATTCAAAAGGAACCCCGAAGGCTAACAAAAACGACAAATATCAAAATGTTGCTCGGTTTTACTGAACCTGTTATGAGCTGTGCATATTACTGTCCACGCCACCTAGCCTCGGAATGAGCGTTTCTTAATATTTTCTCAGATTTCAATATGGTGCCCATCTGCCTTCAAAAGTGAACTGGTAACAGAACGAACTGATTGAAACAGCATTCTTAGGTAAGCAAATGTTACAGGTATTTAATTAAGTAAGGACATCAGCTTAAAGGTTACTATGAATGCCAATGTACCGTGTTTTATTTAATTACCGCAATTATCATGTGAGTTAAACTCATAGTTACCCTATCTTTGTCCACACCGGTATGCTGAGATGTGTTAATAACAAACACAAAGGCGTGGGAATTCTTGATTGCCTCGTGAATATAGACGAACGACTCATCACTATCATAAAAACCCGGTACATCTATGAATGTGACTCCGTAAAGTTCCTGTATTAAAATAACATTGTACATGTAAAATAAATAAGTTGTGGTGTTGCTTGATTGAGGTTTTAAAATTACGTTAATATATTTGTTTTGTTTAAAGCACATTTCGAAAATTTATGATCCGTATATTATGATAAAAAATTACCAAACACTGTTTGAGTAGAAGCTCACATGTCGCAGTTTGATTTCAAATATTTATTCTAGAATATCTCAAAAGGTCAGTATGATGTTGCAAATATAACCATGATAGTATGAATATAGATGAAAAGGGAACTTTGAAAGCCAACAAACACGACAGATATGAAAATATTGCAGGCTCTGTTTGATTAAGCCTGTTCACGGAGAATAATGTAAAATCTATTTTACTGCCTACGCCGCCTAGCCCCAGGTCTACGTAAGTAACAGGCATCCTAATGGGTTCTAATTGTGCATCCCTTGTTGCTGATCTGTTTTTATACTGTTATGAAAGAGACTTTATGTTATCTCTTTCTTCCGAACATCAAGATGACGTTATTATAATTACTGCCCTTAACAATACCTTGAGGTACCTTAAGAAAACCTTCTGCAAGTTTTATCGTCGATACCCAGATTAAATACGAAAATACAGGTGCAGTTGTTTAAAATCACTATTGCAACAATGTATTTCACAGCCAGGTTTTTTTAGATTTTATTTATAAACTTATAAAAAAGGCAATGTTAATTTCTCCACGTTATTTGTTTAAACCATCTGTAAATTAAAGAAGAAATGTTACGAACATGATATTCTACAGCGCTCTGCAGGCCTGGTGATTGACCCATCTCAGGTTGATCATTATGCTAACCTCTTTGGTTGCACGACGGTAGCAGGGGTTTAAGAGTTTATGGTGATTGGGGGGATGGGCAAATTTAAAAAAAAGCTCTGGAAGCTCGATTTATTTATTTAATCTCTGTCAACGTGTTCTTGCTAATTTGACACCAGATGCTCTATTATCCGTAACATCATTAAGTACACGCCCATTTGCTTTGCAATGCTTTTAGATTCTTATGTTTTATATGCTTGTGTGATATTGCATGCAATACTGTTGATCTTATGAGTGGGTTGGAGTTATTTCACCAAAACAATTTGTACTTGTTTGTTCATATGAGAACCTGTTGAGACAAGTGTGGAGATGGTGCACGCTAGAACCTGGTTAACAACCCCTGGGGCAAATTCTTTTACAACTGACCGTTCTCTTTTTCAATCATAGTGCCTTATATATCGCTACATCCACAGTCACAATTATGCTGTAAAATTAAACAAATGTTAAAATAATATTAAAATTATTTATACCTCATTCATAAATGGTATTTTCCAGTGTATGCGAATAAATTTCAGTTTATGTGCCACTTTTTGTTCGTCTGCTGTTAATACGTCCTGTCCTGTCTGCATACAGTTTTGTAGCTTTTTCCATATGTCGTCATCTTCATTTTCACTGACATTTACGCTTGTTGGGCTTAAACTTTTAAAGAATGGCGATTGAAATTAGACTTTATCTCTGAAATTAGACTCGTTATTCCTGTCAATGTGTCATTACTGATTTGACTCCAGGGGCTCTAGTCTCGGTGAGTTCAATGAGTACCCACCTTTTTGCTCGACAAGACAACATTGTTATAGTAGGGATGATTCATGGGTCGGAGCTTATACACGAAGACAAGTTGTACTTGTTAGTTAATATAGCGACTTGTTGAGTTTGATGCATCCAAGAACCTGGTTTGAACCCCAAATGGCAAATTGCTTTGGCACAGCCATTCTAAAGCAGTAAACCATTGGATTCACATTTTCTTTGGTTGTTTTTGGTTTGTACTTTTAAATTGGTCATTTTACAAACGAAAGTTCTCTTTTTGGCATGGAGAGGCTGTGTTTTCCGGCTGTTGATATTGCTGATAGGCATATTTTACTCTTTTTACAAAACTAATGGTTCAGTGAAAATTGGGTGGTTATATTCAATGATTTTCAATCTATTATCTATTCAGCTTTAAAGTAAATGACTCAAATTGTTTTGCTTTCAATCGTATATTTTTACAAACAGTTTTTGAAAACAAAAAGCGAAATGGTACCTAGTATCGTCATAATAGAGAACAGCTTTGAGTTCGGGACTGTGCTGAACTTCGCAAAGGACCTGTGTGCAATGCCCTCGCCGTGAAGCCATAAAGTTGCCACCCATCAACATATTTAAAACACTGCTTTTTCCAGAGCTGACTTCACCTGAAAAATCGATGAAATGCGTGGTGTCTTTACTCAACCCCAAAAATAACGATAAGCGGTTACAGTTGTTACAGTTGTTATTTATTTTTGTATAAGCTGAAGAAACAAAATCGTAATCAATGGTAATAGCCACATCAACGTGTGTATGGCATGGCATGGCATGGCATGACTTTGGATAGCATAGCATAGCATAGCATAGCAAAGCATAGCAGAGCAGAGCAGAGCATAGCATAGCATAGTATAGTATAGTATAGTACAATATAGAATGGTATGATATGGTATAGTATTGTATATGGTATGGTATGGTATGGTATGGTATGGTATGGTATGGTATGGTATGGTATGGTATGGTATGGTATGGTATGGTATGGTATGGCATTGTATGGTGCGGTGCGGTGTGTTGCGGTCCGGTCCGGTACGGTACAGTACAGTACACTACATTATTAATAAACTTAAATAATATTGACACAATATGTGCAATTCAGTCCACCTTATATGGCTTACACTCAATTCATATGAAATCTCAACTGGGCCAATACGTGATAACCTGGGCAAATACGGGTTTTACTGAGCCAATATGAGATCGCATGATTCTGATTGGATAATTTAACTGGTCCAATATGAATATTGAATCACTTCCTTTAAAAATAAAAAATGCCGCCATTTTGGAATTTCTAAGTCGATTTTTTATGGATAAAAATGAAAATAGATAGTGTGACTTTGGACACGAGGTGCATGTAAACAAAGTGGCAGAGGATAAGTCTATGCTGCCACTTTTGGTGATTTTTTTCTGTGTAATAAAAATCTTCGAGTTTATCGAACTCGCTAGTACAAAAACAACGCGGATGGCTGCAGCAAGAATTCTTGAAACTAAAAAAGACAGTTAATTTTAAGGGATTATTTTTCATTTGAGCAAGTTTATTGAGCGTAACTTTGCAAAAAGGATGAAACTTAGTTTGGATAGCTTCCAGACATGTTAAATTCAGTATTTACAGTATTTTAGTGGATGTTCCAGAAAGTAAACTTATTTTGGATATATTTGGATAATAACTTAATTAAGACTGGATGAACAAGAGACTTGGCTGCCACAGTGTGTAGTAATGTTCAGGTTGTTTTTGTATTCAAAACATAACAACCTTCATATCTGCATCTGCCTGGTAGCTTATACCAGCAAGGTCACTAGCGTAGATTCAAGACTGAACATTCAAATCAGAGCTGACACTTCATCTCTTCAGACCGGTAAATGAGTAATTTTAAAGTCTAGAACCTTGGATATTTTGTTCATTAATAAACTTGTCATTAATCAAGTGAATTCATATTGGCATTGTTATTGGGCCTCAGGCAATCATATTAGCCCTCGGCCTACGGCCTCGGGCCAATATGACTACCCTTGGCCCAATAACAACGCCAATATGAATTCACTTGATTAATAACATTATAGTACAGTACAGTAAAGGTGACAATAGTATAGTAACGTGAAAAGTATGGTATTGTCTGTCTGTCAAAATTAGTTAAAAAGGCCGAGTATTTAAATGATGAAATGTTGTATTTAAATCACATTAAAACCAACCTGTGATAAGAATCCTCATTTGATCATCTTCAAGCATAGATCGTTCATTCTCCAATGTGTTTTCAAAACCTGCACATTGTAGCTCTAAACAGCATTTCACAAACAGTTTCTGAGAAAGAAGTTTACTCGTGCCTTCTTCGTACAACTGTTTACATTTCAGCTGATGTTCGCGTTCTTTCTTCATAAATGGTGCTGAGCTGCGGGTAGTACTCTCCTGAAAGAATGGTGTACATTGTATTGGTATTTCACCATTGACTTCAAAAATAACAGCGAAATGCATAATTTCCTGACCCGTTTATTTATCCAAAGCACTGCTATATTTTAAGCGACAACGACACTTGTGTACAATTTAATTGCACATATAAATATCAGAACTGGAAATTGTTAATTTCAAACATAATCTTACCAAATCATTTTTCTTGCTGTCTATTTGACTTTTCAAGGAAGCAATATAATCTTGTATAAGTGTTTTGGCCTCTTCAGGTGTACTAAAGTTAGTGTTTGACACATCGATATCATGTTTTCCAATGATCATACACAGATGCACGAAATTGTTCCCGGCATTTCTCAGCGCTTCCTCAATACTATTTATCGTAAGAACCGCAGCCGGTCTTCCACTAATGGTAGCATGTACTGCACCTGCCATCATTTATTTGGGCAACACATCACGCTGCTTCTATGACTACATTTCTGAAAAAGAATCATCATAATTATTAATCAAACATAAAACTGAAAGTTAATTCTTATTAACTCAATTACTGAAATATATCTCAACATCATCACAATGTCGTAACATTTTGGTGTTGGAACAATCACTACCAATTAACAATGGTTAATTCATTTTATTAAGATTGAGCCAATATTGGCGGAAACAGATAATGATGTTTGTGTGAATAACCATTTGTATTCAGAGTCAAAATACTGAGAATCCTAATTTTCGCACATTGCGTCTGTATAGTATAGTATAATGAGGGTGTGTGTGCTCGTAAAAGAAGCTGGAAGACTTACACATAATCACTGAAAAAAAAACAGAAACAAAATGCATTCCCTTTAAACTCAATCATTTTTGATATTACTGTTATTACTGTAATAAGTAGTATGATAAGTTCGCTATCTGAGATTAGTTGAAAAGGTGATATCATGATAATTTCGCCTTCATATTAAGGTTTCACTAACATTGCAAATAGCGAAAACTTGATAAATTTAAAAAAATTAATTTTGGCTGAAATACTTATTGCTTCCTATATTTTTTGTGAAGAAATGTATTTATATAAGTATGTACTAATGTTTGCACGCACAATTTAGTACAATTTATGTTCTAATTACCAAGCACATACTAAAACAACAGAAAACCCGCTTGCATGAGAACTCTGCAATTAATGGGCAATATACCAAAGCAATCCTTACTTACCTGAAATAAGTATATGCTGGTCTACAATGTTTAGTGCCAATTCGTCAAAATAATGTTAGGGTTTTCAGAAAATTCAAGGAAAACTTACTTCCTGGTTCTACTTTTGGTTTGATTTCAAAACATATTAATGTACTACTAAAAATTTCTGAAATGTTTTTTGACAGATGACCGCAAAATATTGTAAATAAGTGTTCACGCGATACCTATATCATTTTTCAAGACGTTTTAAACAGCCATTCCAGACTTCTTGTGCAAACGGTATGTCTTTTGTGTGTGTATTCTATGTAAATAAAGTTGTTTTTTTTTCAAACAACTTGAGCATCCAAACTTAAATACAGCCACGTGACACTATATTTCTTCACTTTCATTGGTCTGCCAATGGGAATTAATGTCGAGTTTTGAAAAGGTACATCAAATTGTTTTGACTTCAATCCAAAAGTAGAACCCGGAAGTAAGTTTTCCTTGACTTTCTTGAATACTCTTACATTATTTTGACGAATAGGCACTAAACATTGTAGACCAGCATATACTTATTTCAGGTATCAGTTGCTTTGGTATTTTGTCCACGAATTTCAGAGTTCTCAGGCAAACGGTTTTTCTTTTGTTTTAGTATGTGCTTGGTAATTAAAAACATGAATTTGGCTAAACTGACCTTGCAAACATAAGTACATTAGCTAAATACATTTCTTTACTAAAATCTATGTGGCAATAAGTATTTCACCCAACATTCATTTTTGAAATTTTAGCCAGTTTCCGCCATTTGCAATGTGTGAGACCCCTTAAGATTCCAAATTTGCTGAGTTGAGTTCGCACTGGCCGCCAGAACGTTTCCGGTATTATATGGGAAAAAGCGTATAAATACATTTAAATAATGTTGTAAAATGCTTAAGAAACAAAAGTGTTAACTAAAGCAATCGGTTTATTACTGGTAAAATGCAAAGAGTTTAGCCCAATTATCACGAAAAAACATAAGATTGCAATCGAAATTGAGCTTAAAATTGTACAAAATTCACCGAAATAACCCTGATCCCAATGTATGAACCCACTTTACACGATACCAAGCGATGTCACAAATCTGGGTCCGGTTTTGGTTTGATACTAAAACAATATTATATTAATTATTTGTACAAGTACAGTAACGAAGAGAAAGTGGACAACGTAATAAGGGATAACATTTCCTGTCAAATTTTAAATAGAGTTAATAAACTAGAAGAACGAACAATGTAAAGAAATGCATTAATTTGTCTGTATGTATAATAAATTTTTAGATGCAAAGAAACAGTCGGAGCTTTAGTTAAATAGCTACTTGATAAAGATATTGCATTTCTGCACGTGTTCACCACTGCTGTAGTAAAGCCTTATTCCTATTTCAAGCTTGTACGTCACATATTGAAAATGCTGTACTGTTTGTTTTGTCGGTGCTTTTTGTGCCAAATAAAAAATAATTTTGCACCTAAATCAATGTGATAGTAATGATTGTAGAACCGAATGACTTCAATAAAATAATCAAAGTAGAAATCGTCTTTTTATCAAACAATCTGTAAAATAACAAAACAACCTCCTGGACAAAAAGACTAATCTCAAACTGAAATCTCAATCACCCAAAACAGAACAAAAACACAATTCAAAATATCTTAAAGTACCAACTGCGCTATGGGAGTGTTTGTCCTTTGAAAGATAGAATATGTAAATGTTTAACCTGGATTACCAGTTACTTTGTGCGTTTCGCATGCGTGAGATATTTAGTACACGTAATTATTATCTGAGTCATCAAAATGGTTTAAATATTAAACAAGGAAATCGATAAATGAACACTGAAATTTACGCATGGAAATACATGTCTATTAACGCCAATTTATAACCTAAATTTACCACAAACTTTATACAATAGCCACAGAAACCTGTTTTATTAAATGTTTGCTTCGCTATTGTATAAAATTTCACACCTGGCCGTTTTGAAATAAAGCTGTTTAATAATAAACGTTAAATAAATTTGTAACTGTTAATTGACACACCATGGTACCGGCTCTCCCAAGTACAGGTGGCACTCCCACGTACAGCTCACGGTAAATAATTGTAGAGGAGAGGTGAATGTGAATAAATGGTCAGTAATTTTGTTTTAGTATATGTGGGAGGTCCACATATACTAAAACAAAACACATTTTCTTTGAGTATATTGACCTTCCACAATTACAAAAACAAAATAACTGACGATGTATTCACATTTTTTAACACTTTTCTGTAGCTGTACTTGGTGAGTGCCAAACATTTACACACCTGTGCGATGGGACTGCCATTTTGAAACCACTGATCATCTTAAAAAACAAGTCATTCATTAAATAAAACAGATCAATGCTTGGAATTTTAACTGGTTGTTGTAAGAAGACAGGACTCTACGATACCGTATCAAAAATGAATAAATTTGCAGTATTTACCGAGTATTTTAAGGTCTGTTTTGACATTTGACAATTTTGAGTCAAACTTTCGCGTTTTAACTAGCCGTAGTTTTTTTTTTATTTCAAGATGAAATGTTGTGACACTTGCAGAACATAGTCATTCTTTATTCACCAGAACGCTGATATGTTTCACTTTTTAGACAGTTTTGAATTTCCGGAGATATAAACGAAATACTTACACCACCTCTCCTCTAAAATTATTTACCGTGAGCTGTATGTGGGAGTGCCACCTGTACTTGGGAGGGCCGGTACCAGGGTGTGATTTAGCTGTTACATCACAATCGAAAATTTTAATATTATATTTTAAGGGTACAAAGTGAAAATAAAATAATACGAAATCATGACAGTATTTGAAAGGAAAAATGGGAGGTTAATTACAAAACAAAATAAAAATAGAAGATAATTGTTAAGTCTAAAACTGGTATCCCTGTTGAAACGACGCATTTAGCGACGCTTATATTTGAGAGAGTTGAGAACTGTTTGCTGTTGATCGCCAGTAGGCCAATAGCCTAAATTATTCCACCGCCCATACAATAAACGTATACTGTAGTTTGCAATTATCAAGACATGCCTTTGCCTGAAATCTAATTAAACACTTGGTTTAACATGTTCTGAATAAAAAAGTAAACAAAAACTACCTTCGACCTTTAATAAACGTACTTCAAATTTATCCGATACATGAATATTTCATTGACCTTGATATATATCATTTACAATTTGTTAATTTTAAAGTATTGTCATCTAGACAGAATATAAACACCTTTTCGGTTAGTTGCAAGCTTTGAGAAAACGAAAGTAGACGTTTTCCAAATTTTTCGTGTTAACCGTGTCACAAACCATTAGTCTGGTACCCGACGTACTATCAAACAGTACCAATAATGTAATGAAAGGAATGTAATGAAAGGGGCAGGTAACCAGAAAAACAAACCGTGTGATTAATCAACTAAAACACAGACACAGGGTACGTTATAGTCTAAATATGCATAATAACGTATCAAGATGAAATTTTTAAGTGTTTTCAAATATCAAAATTTATCATTTTTACTGTAGACGATCTGTAAACAAACTAAATGTGATGTAATATTCTAACACAGTCAACTTACGAGTGAATATACATGTTTCTAAAGCTGAAGTTATTATAACGTTACCAACGCCTTAAAATTCACTCACAACAGATTCTGATATAAACGGATTAGTCCAAAAGTTCGATAAAATTCGCTCCATTTTCAGTCATTAATAGGCATGATATTCAGTTCAATTAATATGAATCCTATCTTTGACATTGGTGTATTTCACCCTGAACTGTGACTAGACAGCTGTAACGTCAATAATTTGTTTCTCATAAGTCATTTTGTTTATAAGGTTAAAATTGAGAATATTTATACAAATATTTTAATACATGCAAACTTAAAAGTATACTTGGACCACAAGCTTTTGCGCGTAAATTAATTTATTCATAAACTTTATATTCAAGTGTATGATTCAATGTGTAAACACAGGTATAATCTCCCAATATAACTTAAACCCACCCGCACAATAAAGACAGATCACCACCTCGTATCGTGTACAGTATAACAGCATTTTGTTTGCTAGTCTGCATTTTTTCTTTTGTAATTCAATTGTTTTTTTTAAGTCCAAAGCATATACGCCTTCATATGTGTCCTTACAATGATTACTTTTTATACACATGAATTATATTTTTAAAAGGTGAATTATGCATATGGGGAATGGGTAGATTCAGCAAACACAGCCTTTGCAAATATTCACAAACTGGCAAATATTCTGCATATTGGATTTATCAAGTGCTAGGATACACCAACCTCACACTTGTCAAAGGCACCAATAAGCACAAGTTGTCTTGGTAAAATAGCTCCAACCCACCTTTAAACTTGAACCGTTGCATGTTAAAGCATACACACATATAAAACATATTACGATAATCGTTTTGCAAGTTTTTTGGCTGAAATCTAGATTAAATTCAAAAATGCAATTTCAGTTAAAATCACTATTGCCACAAATGAATTTCTATATCAGTGACTCATGGAGAAATTAGTTCTCAAGGAAATTAACAGGCACTATTAATTTCTCCACAATATTCGTAAACAAATTTATACATTTAATTTATAAATAGAAAGACGACCAGCATAATGCTCGTCATGTTTAATGGTTAGTAAATATACTGTAACAAAAGATGGCTTTAATTACCATATTTGTTTGCACGAAGGTTGCGTGACTTTTGAGAGTTTGAATGTTGATAAGAAAATCTTTGCAAGGAATGAAGAAGCTCGATCTGTTTCTTTTTTCTTATCATCGTGTTATCGTTAATTCAAATTCAGGTGCTCTGTTGATAGTCAGGTTACTGAGTAGCTACATTTTTTTCCCTTGACAATGCATAATCCTTCTTATGTTTTTGTGTTTTACACTTTATCAATATTCAAACTGACGAGCTTTATGGTAGGGCATGTGTGAGGTTGGTACACCCTAGAACCTGGATAAAACCCACAGTGGAAAAATGGTTTGCCTCTTCTTTTTACGTGTTATATCTACATTATGAATGTATATCTTAAATACAGGGAATGCTTACAGGGGAAATGGAAATTGGCTGTTTTGACGAACAGACTCTTTGCTTTGTCATTACGGAGAAGCAGTCTTTCTGTCAACTGGATGTTTGAACCAGTTGGGTTAGACGGACATTCAAATGTCCGAAGGGTTTTTTGGCAAGGTAGTTTTTTCCTATTTCAACTGTTTGTATTTTGCAAAGAGGTTAATTTTATGTTTATTTGCTGTACATATCTCTTGTGGTGCTGTATTCGTTGTTTTCCTGTAATTAAATGATTAGTAATTTTGTTTATATACTCAATACTTTTGCTTATAATTGGCCAAGGGTTGGGCGATTTTGTTTTTGTATCTCTGATAATTATCAGAATTGATTTGTTTCTGAATGACAACTGGCTTAGCTTTATTGGTGTTTATAATATAAAGAAAACGAGTTGAGGTTTTAATTGGTTACGTTTAATATACAATTCGTCACCCTCAAGTGTTGTAACTCCATATTTTGAAAAATATTAGTGTTTGGTATCAAAATTATTGTCTTTTTTACACTCTATCGAATGGTGTAAGTTATAACACTGTGGAAATAACACATACTGAGATTTTATAAGCACCAGTTTGTTGTATGTCCGAAAAAAGCAATTATTCTCAAATCCATATTGTTCTAACTCTTGAGCCAATAGCATGCCGAGATTTTAGTCACGTGAATACCTTGTAGCAAGATGGCCAACACTGTGGAGTTTTTCATGGCATCATTCTTTTTACTCCAGCATGTAAGGTTTTTACATTAGGTGACCTTTAGTTTCAGATTTGTAAACATATTGTTATACTCCATCAGAAATCAAACTAAAATCATCAACAATTAAGGAGCAATACAGGTTATTCAGGCCTCTTTAACTTTACGAGTAATTCGGATAGAACATCTTTCGGACAAACTAGTATTTAAGACTGAAAAACATTCAATTACGATATTTCTCGCTATAACTGTATTAAATAAATTGTAAATTTGCATACTTGGAGGAGTGATTAGCGTTAGAAACTTAAACATGCAATTTATTTCAATGTTAATTGGCAATGGCCTCTAAATTCTTAGTTCATCTCTTGCTATAATCAGAAAGTAGACAGTAATATGGTGGGTTGGAGTCTATATCTTTCTAGAATAAAAAGTAAATTTAGCTCACATTTAGATAACTGTTTAAAAACAATTTTACTGTAAAATTTATTAAGTAATATTTTGGTTGTGTTAATTGACCTCCTGAAGGAGCTGATTGTTAGATTATTTTGTTAAAATGGGTTGGAAAACCTTAAGATAATGATCAACCGTGCATGCAAGAAATTCAACAAAATCATTTCAAATTGAATGCTCTTTAAAAAAAAAATAAGGGTCAGCCATTGCTCTGATTTACACAGTGAGATTTAGAGACAAGTTGTAACGTAAAATAGATGAAAAGGGAACTTGGAAAGCCACCAAACATGACAAACATATATAATATTTCAGGCTCGGTTTGATAAAGCCTGTTCCTGGTCAGCATGGCAATGTATATTACTGCCCACGCAAACTAGCCCGTTGTTGAGTCAAACTCGGTAAACAGTTCAATTTCGATAAAGTACATGTACTTAATATCTTTTTAGAAAGTTGTGCTCCCATATTTGAGATATGACTGTCAATGTAGTGTTTGAAGGTGTTCTTACTAAATACTTTCGTAGAAGTCAGTTTTTTGGCAGTAAATAGATGAAAAGGGAACTTTAAGAACCACCGAACACGACAAAAATGAAAATATTGCAGGCTCGGTTTGATTGAGCCTGTTAATGAACAGTAATGGAAATGCATATTACTGCCCACGCCGCCTAGCCCCTTAAGATTTTTAAGTTCTATGTTATCTGTGTCAACGTTAAAGCTTCTTATACGAGGCACCGAAAATGGAATTTGTGTAATCGTGTGAATGTAATCTTCTTCTCGGTAATGATATTCTTGTTGTAAGGATTTCCCAAAGCGTGATGTTCTGTATCTTTTTTTACTAAAATTTCATACGAACATCTTAGAGTCATTACACATCATAACTGAAACAGAAACTTAAGTTTGTGTAGTGGATTAGGCATTGAAGTTATGAACATTTCAGAGATATTCTCATGAACTCTTGTATTTTCATTTCTCATTAAAAATGTAACTGAAAAGGAATTTAAACCACACAATACTTGTCTGCTTCTTCAATACTTTTATAAAGGTTCATAGACATAAAGCGAGGAAAGCAATTAGCCACGCTTGCAGAAGTAGAAGATACTTACGAGACTTATATCACCTGCATTAAATTCGTAAGTGGAACTCTAAGATTTTGATAGAATTCAGAATTATTGCTTTGGTGCTAGAAACTTTGATGCTGATTTCCTCAGTGACAGACAGAGTTTAAAATGATACTTTTGGTCGTTTACAACAAATCATTCAAACTGAGGATCAGGCGGCATTGGTGTCCATGAGGCTGGATATTCAGTGAAACGGTGGCACTTGAAATACATGTTATTATTGACAATAACCGGATTGATTATTTGCTAAAAATACCTGAATCCTCATTACAATAGATGAAACGGGAACTTTGAAAGCCACAAGATCTTTGGGTTCACAAAGATAAAATAATATGGACTTTTTGATATGGATTTTTATATCCGTCAAGGTTATGTAATTGCCAGCATTAAATTTTGTCTCTCTGCCTGTTGGCTGGTCTGTGAGGCTTTATTCTTTTATTCTTACTCCTTACTCTTTATAAGTTAGGAATAGATTTGCATGAAATCGTCTGTGAATATAGGAAATGGACTTTGGGTATTAATGATTAAGATTTTGATGGTTGTCCGGATAACTATCTTGGAACATTCTTCCTTGGCAAAGAATTGATTTCTAGTGCTTATTGTTTCATGTTTAATCCTACACGAGATTATATGCTATTATATAAACACTATTTTATCACATTTATTCTTACTAATTATATGAAAAAGTTAACATGTATTTTAGACCACATTGTTGTTATTCCATAATTTTCCACTGAATTTAAGGCCAAAATGTTGTAAGTCATTAAAACAAAAAGGTTCTTACAAATGTTTGAAAAAAGCGTGAATTTTCTGTAGGTGACAGTTTTTTCTTCTTGAAATATTGAAATTATTAACCATCCAAAACTATTTTTTATGTTATATCTAAAAAGATGAATAAAATCTGCACAAGCTGAAATATTTGTTTATTAAATTCAATTAAGTAAACGTCAAGATTTAGCCTTTCAAAACCTCAAACTCGATTTTCTCGAAATGAGCAAAATACGACTTACAACATTGTGGAAATAAGGTGACGAATTATTAAAATACTTATTATATAATAATAATTAAACGTTTTATAAGAAAAAAGGGGCAGTGAGTTATAGAACTGTAAGGGGAGATAAATCTTATAATCTTTCTTTAGAGATTAAATCCTATTGGTAATTCTAAACTTCAATTTTGTTGGTTCACTTGTTAGCCTTTTAAGGGAAATTCTAAGCAGATTTGTCATTACTTGTGTCTTTTTCCGACGTGTAAAAAACCCCACCCACCCAATGCCCTCGTTATGTTTATTGTTGTTATGTCTTTAACTTTTAATTGGTACTATTTAATTTTGTTCGTGTGTAGTTTGTAATGTTGATTAATTTATCAATGGGACTTTGTTGATATATATAATGCATGTATATTTGTATGTGAATATCTTGTAGATTTATGTATTCGTAAAGTTATATGCAGGATATGATATGACATCTATAGAATGATAATAGCGGTGGCGATTTTGTGATTGTATCTCTGATTCTTATCAGAATTGATTTGTTTCCGAACGAAAACTAACTTAGCTTTATTGGTGTGTTTATAATTATAAAGACACGACCGGCCGGGTTCTCTTTTTCGTTAATTGTTCCGGTTGTTTTTTTAAACTGATCATTTAAAAAAAAAACATTGTCTATTTTTTCTCTCTTTTTGGGAGGTAGGGGGACGGGGGTGGGTTGGGGGATGCTGTGTGTGGAAGTTGTGTTTTCTGAGTGTGGCTATTCCTGATATGCACGTTTCACTTTATTGCAGAGATTTTATAATATAACTTTGTCGAGTTGATGAGTGAGTTTGATGTTATCCACCAAGACATATTGTGCGTGTTTGTTCAAATGATGTGGCAAGTGTGAAGTTGGTGCACCATAGAACCTGATTTAAATTTTAGTTAAAAATGCTTTGTCACTGACCGTTCCATAGCTACCTGCAAATCTCTTTGGTTCTTATTGTTTTAGAACCTGTTGGCGACGTTGTGAGGTTTGTGCTCTACAAACCTGGTTGAAACCCTCAAAGGTAAATAGCTTTTTCTCCCTATTTTTGACTGTGTTGAGAGGCTTTATTTCTGGGTGTTGTTAAACATGATATGCATAATTCATTTTTAATAATATGCCTTTAAAGTGATTATGTTTACAACCAAAGTGATGCTAAATTACTTTCTCTAAAATCATACATTGTCATTCATTGTAATATTTTTCGCACAACTGTTTCTTTTCATCTAGGACCTATTTAATGGCCTAAACAACAGAATTTACTTGACAACAAATTTTTATGTCTGCGTCGCGTCTATTGTTAATTTCAGCATAGTAGTTCAATATTTTCTGTGTTGAAATTTTTAAATCGATAAAGTTGATCGTTTAAGTATATCTGACTGTAATCAGTATCCGACAAACAGTTCACATAAGTTAATAATGATTTTCTGGTCAAGAATAATATATATTATCGAATGTGTCCATGTCAGATGAAGTTTGTGGAATTCAACAGTGTTGAGGAATCTATATGACCAAGTTTGCAGTTGATAGATACCCTCACCATTAATCTCAAATACAAAACTTACGAGGGGCAACAGAGCGGCTAGCTTATAAATTAACTAATAACAGCCAGCAATGATGTTTCAACGTACAGCTGACTTTATAAAATTTTATGTTTCTTGTGGTTTCCTTTGACCGACTGTTTATGGTCAAATGAATATTAAAATATACAGACCGTCAATAGAAAGTTACCACCTTTAACGTACGCTTTTACATAGGTAAAATTGAAACCATCCGGTATGGCAAAGTAGCATTGGTACAATGTATATACTTGGAATAAAAAGTATTCTTATCAGATGTTTTCTGCTACAAAAAATAGAAGCTTAATATTTAAAAAAAAATGAAATCAACCAGGCAATATTGCATTACAGCCAATATGAATACAGGTTAATGGTTGTCTTACATTTTCTTCGCGTCGCGGAATATCTAATTTACTAAGAAACTGAAAAAGTGTTTGTTTTATTTTACGACACACTACTGTTTAATTGATCAAAGTTGAAAAAATGTTTAAGCAGACGTCATTCGAGAAATTTCCAGAAAACCGGAAATACCCTGAATGGTAGCAAACACTGGAAGTGTGTTTCTAATCTTGATCATATCGATTGTTTTAAACTCCATCATAATAGTAGGTAAAACTTAAAACTCACACGAAGCCATTCATGTTTTGTCAATCAGTGACAGCCGGTAATAACTATTAAGGAGTAACTTTCTATTGACGCGGAGTATAATTATATGAAAATATATGGTCAAAAATAATTAACCAATTAACCAATATGATCTCAGCTCTAGATTTCTAACTCTGATATAGACAAAATAACTTCTATTGAGCGACAATTATTAGGAATATCTTTAACTATATCTATATTTTTTGAGGCTATACCAACATTGGACTTCTTTCATCCAGCTAACTACCAACAACTTGAGAATTTGATGGCCACATCAATCTATGAGCTACATGTATGACATCGAGGGCAACAAGATGTATTTCGATTACTGCCCGACCTATCCAAGCCTGCAGTGTTTTTGTATTTGTCGTTTACGATCGCATCGCTGAACATCCCATTTAATAAATAACACTCATTAGCAAACGTTTTATAGTGTTCATAGTAAATTTTAGGAAATACGAAAATAAAAACATTAATAAATAATACCGCAATTTTATCAATCTACCACTGACGTATTTTCATTTCCGTTGTTTTCAGTGGATGAGTATGGCCCATCCAAGTGGACCACATCGGGCCGACATCTTCGATGGTGTTACCATAATCATACCACAATTATTTGACTCTTTTGACAAACAATCGTTCATATTTCGCCGATTTGGCATTAAAATGCTATTAGCTTCTTATGTTTTATATGTTTGTTTGCTTTTGCATACAACATTGTTAAGCTGATAGGTAAGTTGGAGTTATTTCACCAAAACAACTTGTACTTGTTTGTTAATATGAGAACCTGTTGGGGCAAGTGGGAGATTGGCGCACCCTAGAATCTGGGTTAAACCCCCAGTGGCAATTTGTTTTGCCACTGACCGTTCCAAGGCGGTATCCCCAAAGGTTCTCATTTTCGTTAATCGTTTGTGGCGTCCTATTTCAATTGGCATACTTATAACAAAACCATGCTCTCTCTCTCTCTCTCTCTCTCTCTCTCTCTCTCTCTCTCTCTCTCTCTCTCTCGTTTGTGGCGTCCTATTTCAATTGACATACTTATAACAAAACCATGCTCTCTCTCTCTCTCTCTCTCTCTCTCTCTCTCTCTCTCTCTCTCTCTCTCTCTCTCTCTCTCGCTGTGTGGGGAGGCTGTATTTTGTCAGTGTGATATGCATATGTTACTTTTCTATTCCATTGTTTATGTTAATATTTATCGGAGGACATTCGGCCGCGAATTCTTCCCCAAACATTAGAGTGGCAAGAATCAGTGAAGAATTAATGTTACGCTCCATCTTGAATCTCTTACGCAGAAAAAATGAACTAATAATAGTTGTGTACATTGGGACACTTTACAAGTAAACATATATTTGTTTTCCTGTTCATTTCTAATGCTGATCTGGAATAGTTAACCAGTTCGCCTTTAAAGTTAAAATAAAACGTTATATTTCGTGAACTGGTTTTTTTAGTTCATATCACCAATTACCTCAGAATCAGAATGTTAAAAGGAAATAGAATTGAAACTGAAAATATTGCAAAAAAAACGTGGGTTGTTAGTAATAAAAGGGTTTAATTTGACCCGGGGATGACGATTTGACTCTTGAAATTTCCGAAAAGCCTCATTTTAACCCCTATTATTTTAGCTTAAGGGTCATTTTTTCTTTAAATTAGGGGTATTTTGGCTCAAAATGATCCTTGAGATTTAGCGGCAGTTGAAACCTATGGATAGTGATCGTACATGTAATAAAATGTAGTTATGAAAACCAATAAACATACAAGCACTAAGTTAGACTTTAGAAAGAAGAGTGTGTCTTCCCAGAGTTTTGCGGGTTGTTTTCTTTTCTGTTTGTTTGTTATATCTGTACAAGCAACACGGCATTGAACGTTTATTTTCAAGCAAAGTTTATTACTGGATGGAAAACATGTCAAGTACATTTTCTATTTGCAATTGAATGTTTTATTAAACAAAAGATTCATTCTTAGCAACTAATTTTCATCTCTTTTGAAGTGTTATCTTAGGAAATGATAACAAATATTGTTATTGTGAGTATGTCAATGGCTTATTTTAGTCACACTTTTATATCCATTCACGAAATTTTCTTCTGTTTAATCAGAAGCACGGATTTGCATCTCGAAATTGTTGTTGATATATAATTCCAATCATAAAAGTCTATTTCTCTTACTGAAAAAATTGCAAAAGTGCAGTAAGATGTCGCGATATCGATTATAGTCTTAAGCAATGAAGCCTTCCCAGCGGCGGATTTTCATCTCTGTTGTCTTTAAAGGAGTATATCCCATCCAGTTATACCAAAATTTGCCCTTGTAAATCTGATTGTTGCCATAATCACCATTTAGACTTGAAGAATGACAGTCATTGTACCACCAGCCGCCACCGCCAAAACTTTGAGCGCAGTTGTCTCCCGATCTTTTATCATTGTCTCGATCCCTTGTCGAAAACTTCATACCGTTGTGAAACGATAAACTGTCTCCAGCAGGACCACTAAACCCGTCAATTTGTAACTTGTATTGAGTTTCGGCGTCCCCCAGTAAAAACAACTGGTACTCGGCATATCTGGATTGGTCGTCAAGATTGGTCATATCGACACGAAGCTGGTACCAAGCCTGTGCGGATATCATATGAATGCTTTGAAGTCCCAGCCAGAAGTTCGCGCTTATATTTGCGAAGCCCGCTTGATATTCAATCCACGTTTTGGAAAAATCGCTACTGATAACTCTGCGTTGAAATACAGTCCATCCTCCGCCTGCAGTGTCCATATCATAACGCACGGTTAAAGCGTTCATTCCAGATGCAGGGTAAATTTTGTAAGTGCCTGTGGTTGCACTTTCCATAGCTTTAATGTCTTGACAATCGCGAGGTTTCAGTCTCCGGGCAAGCAACTCATCTGTTGAATCATGGATTAATAACAGATTGGTTAAATTTGCAATCAGTTGTTTCATTTCCTGCTGTATGTACTCTTTAGAAACATTGTCGTTTGCTGCACACAAACTTGCACCGTTACTGATGTTGATTATCCGAGTGCACTTATTTTCCGCCATCTCGCCAAACACATCCCATCCAAGGAACGGCAGCAATAGTAATATCCGAAGCATGATTGTCTCTCTTGCAACCTAGGAATATAGGTCCTGAATGTTTTAACCTTTTATTATTATAATTTGCACCTCTAATGGTCTACCAGAAGATGTCTGTAATTGTATTTTTAGAATTTAAAATTTGTTTTCTTCGGGAAGTTACATTAAACACATGTTTGGTTTCCTTATTTTGCCCCAATTTTTAAAAAGACATTTCGACTGAGACTAAGACTTTAACGTTGAATACACAGAGACACGGTTAGGCGGCCATATTGACCTACTTCTGTTTGGCGAGTAAACAAACCGTGACCTGGCTGACTGCAATATATATGCGCGTTGAGCGGCAAAGGTTTTAATAGCCAATTTTTTTTAAGTTTTTAATGGGAAATAAAATGTTTTTAACAAATTATAATCGTACAGTATCTAGATAGTTCTCTTTTCTTGGAATTTTCGTTTAATTAACTTTAAATCTGGCTTCTTTTTTTATAATAACCCGATCAGCTGATATATGTCAAATCAATTCTAAATGTAAACAGCACAGTATTTTACATTCCTGACAATTAGTTTTTTGTGCAAGCCGGTTAAATTGTGATTTTTTATTTCAATATTGCAGACAATCAAGGGGAAAGGAGCTTAGTTTTGTCTGGTTTGATATATTAGATAATAATATTTTCACCCAGGTTTTGTATACTAGGGTGATATGAAACCTAAAATGCTTCAAATACTGATTCAAATACTAAGTTTTGGAATGGATTATCAACAGAAAGGATTTCAACTGAACTCAATATTTATTATCAAAATAGCACATATCTTTTTTGTTTGTTGTTATCTTTATTCAAAGTAGAATGAATTATTTAGTGAAGTACAGACTTCATGTTGAACATCCTCAAATCTGGGTTAGAATATTCTAATATTCTAACCCAGCTCAAATCTAGTAGCTCTGGTGTAATCATTACTTTGGAGGCTGTCACTGTCCTCTTAAATGCTGGGGTCTTCTGATTTTAAGTATCCATTATAAGAAGATTTTCAATTTCATGTGACCAGCCTGGGGTCCATGCAAAATTGATTTATGCAGGTGGATCTTAACACTTATAATTAAAATGATATTAAGAATATAAACTTGATTGTTGGGATATAACTCTTCTCATCAATTCTAGAGTATAAAAATGCTTGAAAATAACCACAAAAATAGATGTTTCACTTGATTTAGACATAGGTTTTTTAAGTAATAGCTTGTATCTTATGGTATAATAGATTGTATCTATTGGTATAAAAAAGACAAATTTAATTTTGTGTTTGGACCTTTAGTCCTATACAAGGAATATGAAAATTATCTTGAGCAAATTTGAAATCTTGATAGTTTTAGTGAAGGGGTTTACCATGACACAACATTACTAGTAAACATGTTAACCAGTTATTACTCTAATGATGACTAAATATGCTTGACACTTCCCTTATCAGACTTTAAAGCATGATTGTTCTGCTAATAATATAAAACTTGCTGAAAGAAATCTCCTGAATGTAATGTGTCAATATAAATTAAATAAATATAATCGTGTAACAACAAAGTGAATTTCTCAATAATTTCTCAATAAATGGACTTAATAAATAGATGGAAATAAAAAACTGTAATGTGTTAATAAATATTATCATGTAAACAATTCAAATGTATTTGGGTTATATATTAATTATGTGATAGTAGAAAAAGCTAATAGAACAATATCACATCAATTTACAACAATATAAGTTTATTTAATAGTAATTCATAATCTAAACCTTATATGCAGCTAATATGAATATTTCCACACCATGAAAAACATAATGGCATAATTTTAGCTGGTAATCTTATGTGAAAAGTCACTGTTAAAAAATAATTTTAATGATTGGTGCTTATGTCACCTTGCAACTTCAGTTGTTTGTATTTACTACAGCTTTAATATATACCAAAATAACAGAATAAATGAAAATTTCATTCAAGGTAAAAAAAACTTAGTTGAATATAATTCAGTGGTAATTTTATCCACAAAAGGTTTTGATGTATAATTAATGCAACCAACCGATAACTTGCAAAATTTAAAATTATGTAAGTTTTGAAAAAGTCTACAATTTGAACCAAGTGCTGCAATGTTTCCTGAAAAGGGTCAGAATTTAAACACTGCATTATATGTGAATCTCTTTCTGTGGCTTATTTTGACACATTCTATTTTGATTTAACTAAATTGGACTGGTGTCAATTTTCCAAATAGAGATCCTATCATCTGGAGCAAATGTTTCAACAGTCCTTACTTAATTGATTTCAAAGTGCAACTAAATTCAATGATAATTGATTTTTTTATATATGATTGTTAATTAAATCCCTTTCATAGTACTCATATCCCAAAAGGCCATGGCAAGTACTGGGTGCTCTTTTTCAGGCCATAGTTACATATATTGGATTGTAAAACTAACCATCTTCTGCATTTATTAAGTATGTAAAGATCTCATATTTATGGCAAAAGATGAGAGAGAACATTGAAGATAAGGTCTATGGGTTCCTCATGACTAATAATTTGATTTCTCCTTTGGTTGTGGATTATTTTAATGTTTAGTGTAAACAGTAAGGCCAGAGAATAATGACAAGTTCAGAGGTTTGATAAAGAAGAACTTTCAGAAATCAAACATTTTAAAAAAAAAATTCCTGTTGAATAAAAAGGAATGTTCTTCTAAGCATACTGTGTATCTAATCAGCTTATGTAGGTCTATACATAATCAAAATGGATTGATAGTGTATAGTTTGCCCATAAATTTAGGTAGTTCCTGTTGTTATGTTTTTAATACAGCCAAAACTGCTGATGAAGTTGAAAATAAAAATATACAGATGTTTTTGGCACAATTTTATGATAAGATTATACACTGATAATGAATATCCGAATTATCCGAATATATGCCCACCTGGAACTTATCAATAAAATTCTCTCCAAAAAAAGCTATTGTTGACTGGTAAAAATGGTCAGAATGCAATATCAGGTTATGGGACAACTCTTCCCTAGCGAGATTTAAAAAGATTATTGTAATAAGTCACATAATTTGCAATGCAATTTTCATATACGGAAAAGCGAAAAATCTTTGTTTACTCGCAACCTCGCTTTGACGTGACCTTCACCTTCTCTATATGACAGTTGAAACCGTGTCTCCGTGTATCCATTTCTATGGCTCCGTTTTATTATACATATATACCCAACACAAAAGTTCTTCACACAAGTGTTCTTTTGCGCAAATTTTTAATGTAGCAAATAACTGGTAAAAAAAAACATACATTTATCACAAGATTATTTGCTTACAAAGTTAAAGACGAAAACGGAATGAAAATCGGTTGGTTAATAACTAAGAAATATTAGTTTGAGTATGATAGGGCTCAACAGTCAAAAGTTGCAAAATTTGCTGTTTCAAGGTAAAGGTGGGAACTCTGTGCAATCATAGTTTGTTTTATAGCAATAATAAGCAATAATAAGCATGCGATGATGGCAACAGGAAGTAATCAATGGTCGATACCAAGCTCTTTCCAGAAAAAAACTCATACTTTAGTGTGTTTTTTTTTAATTAAATAATCACATTGTCTCACTCATTTACCTAAAGGGTAAAGGTATGTAAAAGTTTAGTAATGATACGAACAGTTTCCATTCTGTATTTATGTGTCTTAGCATCCTATATGTATTGATGAAGTGTATAAAACAATCAATAAATGCAATCAACACCTAATCTTATTTGAGCAAAACACAACTGCATTGTTTCAATCTCACTAAAGTCACATCTAACAAACTGTTAGATCTGATGACGGCCCGCAGACACCGTACATAAGCTATAGCGGTTTTCCCCGAATACTATTTTTAGAAATTGTCAACACGGGAAGCATGATTTATAAGGTTCACAAACAGATCTCAAGATGTCATTACATTAGAAATAAATGCAATACTACATAAATACATGTGTCTTCAGTAAATATGTATTAAACAGGCTGTAAACACTTTCCGTGGTTTTAAATACTAGGGTTTACTTTCACTTTTGCGATTTTGTAGGCGACAATCTGATTGGTTCAAAGGGTTAGTGATAAAAGCACGTTTTAGTTACTCGTCGTCAGATCCTGATAGCGTAGCGGTTTTTAGGAGATGATTTTAATCAGATTGGCATTGTTTGTAATTCAAATTTTTTCAAATGTAAATAACCCCGTGACTTGTTTGGATCAGTTAGGAACAACCGTGAGTATAAACAAAGACGTTTAGTTTGCTATCGTTATACCATTGTCTAGATAACAAAATAAAGTAAACCTACGTGGTGAAAGACATTGTGATTTCTTATAGGCAATCATGTAAACAGGAAGAAATGTAAAATACACCAGTGGTACACAGGAAAATAATTCTGTTTCACATTATCAGGAAGATAATTATAGTCTGTTTATAAAGTTGGTATTTACATGTAATATATACAAAAAATATTATATTGTTTTCTTGTAATAAACGAAAAAATCACGTTTGTTTCGAGATTGGATATATGCAGTTTTAAATTTTAAATATTTTATGAAAATCCCAGGCTGAACGTTTTAACCTGGTTTTGTTCTGCTTGCGAACAGAAAATCTTTAAATACAGTAAAAGCTTTATTAAGCAGTTACCAAAGGTAGTGACAAAATGTGGCCTTTTAGCACAGGTTTTAAAGACAAGTTTATGACTTATTCAGACTGTTTAAGACAGGTGGTTGCTGAAAGTAGGTCGTTACTAGGACATGTTCAACTCTTTATCTAGTAATCAGTTATCGTAAATAATTGCTTCTTGACGAGGAAAATACCATTTAATTTCTTAATTAAAGCATTTTGTACATAACTAATTCAAAATGCTTTAATAAAAAATGTTAATGGTATTTCTTCAATGCACGCCGAGGTGTTTTCAATAAGTATGACCATAAAATATCTTAAGAATGAAAAACAGGACGCGATAAATAGTTAACGTATTTATATTATAAAAAAATGAAAGTGACCATCGATATAGAGCAAAGAAGTGAGTAGAAAGGCTCTACATAGGGCAGGTCACTTATAATGACATATTAAGTAATAAGTATTTTCAATTTTATAACTTTTACTAAGACATAAAAGAAAATTGTGATGTAGCATACGTAGTGAATATATTTAAATCCGAACTGTAAAAGCGTTACAAACGCAGTAAAAATCACCCAAAACAAGTCCAAAGTTTCGGCGAAACTCGCTCCTGTCAGGTCATTTATGGAAATAACGAAATAGTACATGTAAAATGTATGATACCACCTCTGAGACATGGAAGCAGTACATAACTGTGGAAATGCAGCTTTAACTAAGTAAGATCACGAGGGTGTAAATATTACTATATAAATGAGAAAAACAAAAAGTTGAAAAACGTAAATTCATTCGAGAAGCCTCGACTACAAGAAATGTTTTATCGCGATAAATAGTGATAAAAGTGGCCATCGTTATATGTCACCGTTAGCTGATATAATAGTTATAACATTACTGACTAAGTTGCTCAGAAAAAAATTCTATGACCGCCACAAGGACTGAGCTACCTGGGACAAACCCTAAAAGAGTCGCAGGGATAACACTGATAAACGTGCCAATAATTATATAACACAGTTAACCGATTTGATATTGACAAAAGTCTGTAAATGACTTATTTTATATCCCAAAAATAAATCACTTTTATTTCCGTTCACGAATTTTTCATCTGTTTAATCAGCAGCACAGCTTTGTATCTCAAAAGTTCTTGTCGATGTTTCATTTCTTAACTGAAATATTTTAATAAATGTTAAAAATGCAAAACAGATTGTAATCTTAATTTAAGATGCCTTCCCAGCGGCGGATTTTTATCTCCGTTGTCTTTGAAGGATTTGCCATCCATTTATCCCAAATAATGCCCTTGTCATGCTGAGTGTTGCCGTAATCACCATTTAGATTTGATTTTTTACAAGTACGAGGGATGATCCAAAATAACTTAGACTTTTGTTATTGCATCTTTATTTGAAACACGTTCATAATAAATTATATACTAAATTCAACCAGAACACAAACGTAACAAACTGAGCTAAAATATTCATATGTTTGATAGATTTCAAAAGCGCGGCACATATTTGAATAACCATGGTAACACGCACGCGGCGCACGCCATTGCCAGTGTGCTTTATAAAGCAAATACCTGTTAATATAAACAAAACTACTTCTGGTAAAAGAGCCAAACTTCCCAACGTCAAAGCACGGTATACGAATGATGTCATGCGAAAATTTTACGTTATTCGGACTTTGCGTTTTAAAAGCAGTCAAAATTTAAGAGAGCTATCACCAACGTGAAAACGTCAAAAATTTCGTCGTCAGATCGCCCCGGAAATACGCGCTTTTATGAATTTCGCCATGATCTTTGAAAATCACCTCCTGAAAACCTAAAATAATTTAGCACACGCAAACGAAAACTTCCGTAAGCCGAGCTGTCGCTTTTAAGTGGTATCAGTGGGGTTTTACGGTCAGGAGAGCCATTATATAGGCATTGGGTAAGGGGAAAAATACAAAAATATCGGCGTTACGGCAGCGACGTCAAGCCAAGAGGCAATTGAAGCGGACAAAAGTTTAACTATTGTGGCGCTTTTCGAGATATTCTTCACTGGATTAGGTAGCGTGCAACGGATATTGCCGAACAAATTACATATTTAAAGATATGTTAATAATAATTAACAAATTTGTTTTTCAAAAAATGTTTTGTTTAGTATTTGAATCATTAAGAAGTCATAAATTATCAATTAAGAAAATAAGCTATTTATTTTAATAACACTTCAGTGAACAACGACAGAGACTGTGTCCATAATCCAAAGACTTGTTATATTATAACAAATACAAATTTGTGATGAATTATTTTTACAGGGAAACGCCCGTGGCTAAAGAACCGCAATACTGTGGGTATTGCATTCCCGGTCGTTTCTTCGGCGGTACGAGCGATAAGAGACCAAAATCTTGATGGCCTCATAACCACTTGCGAGGCTTTGACCAGCAATAAAACACAGTTATGTTCGGTCAATGGGTTCCCAAGCATTGTATTCCAATTACGTGGGTCTATTAAAAATATTTGAATATACGCCGCTTCGCTAACGCTGCGCCAGTGAATTAACGTCGTTGACGTTGAGAGATCTAATTTGACGTGCGCCGGATAGCGCTTAGTGTATGATTTTAATTGTTCATAGTTTTTTTACCCAATGTTATATTTTGCTGATATTTTGTAAAAATGTGCTTGACATATTCCGATTTAAGCTTATGTAATTTTATTTGTGGTATTTTGAATAATATAAAAACTATAACAAAAGTCTACGTTATTTTGGATCATCCCTCGTATTGTACCACCAGCCGCCATCACCGCCATAGATTTTGGCGCAGTTTTCCTGGTGGTTATCATTGTCTCGATCCTTGGTTGAAAACTTCATACCGTTGTGATAAGATAAGCTGTCCCCAGCAGGACTACTAAACCCATCAACTTGTAACTTGTATTGAGTCTCAGCGCCACCCAGTGAAAACAGCTGGTACTCGGCATATCTGTATTTGTCGTCAAGATTGGTCATATCGATACGAAGCTGGTACCAAGCCTGTGTAGATATCATATGACTACTTTGAAGTCCCAGCCAGAAGTTCCCGCTTATATTTCCGAATCCTGCTTGATATATATTCCACGTTTTGGAGAAATCGCTGCTGGAAACCCTGCGTTGAAATAGAGTCAACCCTCCGCCTGCAGTGTCCATATCACAACGCACGGTTATAGCGTTCATTCCCGACCCTGTGTAAATTTTGTAATTACCTGTGGTTGAACTTCCCATAGCTTTAATGTCTTGACAATCGCTAGGTTTTAGTCTCCTTACAAACAATTCGTCTGTTGAATCATCGATTAATAACAGATTGGTTAAATTTGCCATCAGTTGTTTCATTTCTTGATGAATGTACTCTTTAGAAACATTATCGTCTGCAGCACACGAACTTGCTCCGTTGCTGATATTGATGATTTGAGTGCAATGTTTCTACGCCGTCTCACTTAATACGTCCCATCTAAGGAGCGGCATCAATAAAAATATTCGAAGCATGACAGGCTCTATAGCAACCTAGAATTAAACCTTCTAGCTTTTATTACACATTCAAGTTAAAAACTGAAATCGATTAGTCGAATAAATATTAAATATCAGATTCTATTAAATTTAAATATCAAAGCAATTTGAAAAGTATAACCGTCCCGTGAATTTCAATTACTATATTTTTTTGCAGATAATTAAAATGAATATAACAATAATCTTGTTCTTACCTTGTTAAATGTTCGCGTTATGTGCGATGATAAAAGAATTTTAAACTGATCGATAAATTTACTTAAGGCACAACGTTTAAATGGATAAGTATGGGAAATACAAATCAAGTAAACTCGTAATAAAAGTTACATGAACATCTTATCAAATATAAAAACAAATGTTGCTGTTTGTGTGTTAACAATTTAACATTGCATGAATTAATACGGCCAGTAATCACGCATTCATATTGTTTATAGTCACATCTTGGACAATGGCCTCGTAAGAAAAGTTCTCAACTGGAAGCTTCTCTGCGAGCAGTTTAACAATATGAATCAACACAAACATTAGATATTTAGACATGGATACTTTGAATTGACTGAGAACAATCTTGCGTCCGACATTGGGCTATGTTCTGATAGAAGTGTCCCAAATCCGTAAGTTTCACACAACAATCAACCTTACGAACATTGAGTAATTTCAGACACTAAGTTTCAAACAGTCATGGTAGGAAGATATGATAAAGGATTTGTTTGTAAACTTCTCATCTACTATTTTCATTGGATAGTTGACGTGTTGTATTTATGAAGCATTCGTAAATGTTCCAACCATCTAATTGATCGAGATTTCATAAAATCACTATTATTTAATTCAGGAGAGTTTGTTGACGTTTTAGGAGATCCATCCTTCGGGTGATGTTTACTGCTTCTATGGATAAATATAGATAAATAAAACAGAATTATTAATATTTGACCCTCACTTCTGCACAAGAGTTTGTACATTTAAAACCTGTATTAGTCTGAATAATATTGCAAACTCGTTTTACCGTCTACACTTAATCAAGTTCGATAGGCGCATAGATGAGGCCTAAATAATAAATTTAGTTTAACCTTGAAAGTTTAAAAGCTCTTGAAACTCTTATATGTGTCTTATCATACAGGCAATCTCGTTGCCATAAATTCACTATTTAAGTGCTAGTATCATATACTTGATGGTGCAAATGTAAGTTAACTCCTAAATCATGTCATGTAAGATAATAAAATAGATACTCCATACCGCGTACCTATGACATGCCAGTGGCGAATACAGAAATATATGAAAAGGGAACTAAAAGCCATCGAACACGACAAATATGACTCGGTTTGGTCGAGTCTGTTCATGGTCAGCAATCGAAAGAGGTTTACTGCCCACGCTTCCTAGCCCTGGTTGAGCGCAACTTAATATTTACACTAATAAACAGTATGTTTTCGCTACATCTCAATATCTATATCAGCTGGGATATTGAAACCATTCCTCTAACGACCTTCAAAAGACATAACTGATAACAGCACTGATTGAATGAACGTGGAACTCTATACAGCCGCCACACGACACAAACTACGCTACTCTATTATTAAACAGATGAAAAGGAAAATTTAAAAGCCATTGAACACGACAAAAATGAAAATATTGCACGCTTGATTTGATCGAGTCTGTTCATGGACAGTAATCGAAATGCATTTACTGCCCTCGCTGCCTAGCCCCGGTTGTGCGCAACTCGATACATGTATGAACACTAATAAACAGCGCCCTCATTTTTTTGTCAATAATAAACCCAATGCATGTGGCGGTTAACATGGGACCTTCGGTATTTTCATTAAAATACCATTTAATGTTCAGCGGCGAATGGTCCCGGATTAAAGAATGGGGTTGTCCCAGACGAGAAATCAATGGGCGAACTAAACAGAATAGGGATATTTTTTGTTTTGTTTTTATTATTTGCAAAAAAGAAACAACAACTTTTTTATTCAAATGATTTTCTTATACAGCAGTGATTTGTCCTGCAAGTATCAACATTTTATGTATTTATTAATCATGAAGTCTTTGTCGTCGTTAATACGTTAAGTTTGGATCAGATAATTATATAATACAGTGTATGGTAAAGTTTTACATCTGTATTGATGAAAAGTGAACGTACTTTTTCTCCCTTAGAAAATAGAAAAATGGTACAGTTTTTAAAGGAATACACCTGCCTGGTTTTCACCAATACAAGATTATAAATCGTTACTTATGCATCATTTTGACGTATAGAACTTCATTTTATGTTAAATATTGACAAAGTTATCTCCTGTCAAAGATCGTTTATTTGCAAAATCGGCGGGCGTCTATGGTCGTCGCCATGTTTGTTTCCATTTCGATGCGCGCACCTGTTGATGACGTCATTTACACACTTCCGGTTCGTATCGTTTCTATTTTATGTCCACTTCTTTTCAGTCTCAACAATGGAATATTCATTCATAAAACAACTACATAATTGCGTTTTATTTTGAGCCTGAAAATTCTGAAATTGAATAAGCCGAGATTGAAAGATGCCACCAATAATACGAAAAAAGAATGCCGAGAAGTGTAGCACGTTTTACCTTATTTTCTCGTTTAAGAGTATGGAGTGAGGCAAATATATAGGCGTAGAGCTTGTGGTATTTTTTTCTGATAGACTTTTCAGATTTTCCGGCTAAAATGAGTTTACTTCTTGAGATGGATACATGATTTCCTTAAATTGAAGGTAAACGTTTGAATTCGACGGCCTAGCGTCGTTGTATGCGGCATCTAAAGCGATCTTATTAAACCCCACTTTTTCAGTTTGTATTTACAAATACCAATGACCTTTATATAAAATGTAATATATAGATCCTTGCAAATACATTTTTCTTGAATTTATTATTCAACAGTCGAATTATTCTTGTTTTCAGTAAATTCACATAGTTTTATTTGTCTTCTAGTGCAAAAAGAAAAAATCGTTTGAGTAATATTTGACCGTTACTCGACTTCGTGTGGCCCGCGCTATCAAAAGACATGCTTACTGATCGGGAGGCGGAGTTTACCCAGAAAAAAAGTATAGAAAACAATCGTTATTGGCTAATTTGCTCCGCCATAACGTTCTTTGACATGTAAATTTGATTTGCGACATGTAGACAGTGAAATACACAATAACTTAATGACACGACGATTTTGAATAAGCGGATGTCGGCGAATTTAAAGCTCGTATTTGTCTGGGGTTGTAAACGGTTGGTGTGTCTCACAACAGTGCAGATTGTTTGGGGGACATTGAACTGTTTATTGAATATGAAGCCATCCCGACCAAGATTAAAGATATACTGGCAGAGCAATCGACCCGAAAAAAGTTTGCTAAGCAATTAAGGCATACCAGCGCCTGTATGTCATAATGGCCTGGAGAAGGCCCTGAATTTAACTAATGAATTTTTGAAAATTTAAGTTGATGAAAAGGGAACTTTGAAAGCCACCGATACCGACAAATATCAAAATGTTTCAGGCCCGGCTTGATCGAGTCTGTTCATGGGTATTAATTGATATGCATATTACTCCCCACGCCGCTAAGCCTGGGGTTGAGTGCTACTCAATACTTCAATACTAATATTTACTGTAAAATGTATATTTCTTTTTTAAATCTAATTATAAAATTTCATGTTGCACACTGAGTGGTACAAGTTTTAACACGCCCGTGTTGTTGTTACTTGCCACCATCTGTTAAGTTAATCTCATTTCAGTAATAGTAGAAAACGGTACATCAATACAAGGTTTAGTTCAAGACCAAACATACATACATTTAGTTTTTTAATGAATATAAACAATGTAGACACAAATGAATATCAGAAACTGTGCTTGTTTGTTAAAGAAATAATACTTAATGTCAGGTAAAATCTAGTGTACTATATTCTTTCCTCTTAGGGTACTCTCTCTTTGATACGTTTCTTTTTTGTTCTTTTTTTTTTCTTTTACTATCATCCTTCTTTAAATAACAAGATAGCTACTTTATTACGTACATTCTCTAAATCATCAATTGATCAGTTATGTTTCATTGTTGTCTCGTTTTTGCTTTGAATATTTTGTTGTACCTCATGCTATCATGTACCATGATCTGAGAGAAATAAATTGTATTGTATTGTATTGTATTGTATTGTACTAGCTTGCTTCGAAGAAGATCGGGTGACACATTAAAATGGTGTGAAAAACTTAATTGACATATTTAATTTGAGGAGACGCGATAAGACAATAGACAACTCAGTGTTAATTTATACTAAAAGGAACTATTTCAAATGAGCGATCGGAGCCTCTCACATCCTCATTTAACATATTGTCTTTTGAATTCTAGTGAGCGATGCAATTACTTGAGCAAAATGTAAGATAAGAAGGTAAGAACACACAAAACACTACAACTATAATGTGAATTTTTCCTATTTATGCTCCTTTGCAATAATTTCCCGCATATAGCAATGTTTTCATATAATTAAATTTGCCTGCATTCATCTCTGCGTGTATTCATAATGGAAGGGAAGTGTGTAAATGACGTCACGCCTCGTTGTTTTATCTCTCGCGAGACAACGAGATGTCAAAAATGGCCGCTCTCATGCTACGCTCGAAAAAACGATTATCAGTGTAACTGAAAATAAGTTTTACAATTATCATATTCGTCGTCATCGATTGATTACGAAAATTGTATTATTCAAAATATTTGTGATCATTCAAACAAATGGTATAACCAGCCGAACGTATTCCTTTAAAAAAAAATATTGTAGTTTGACCTTTGCTTCGTGTGTCAATGGTTTATGCCTAGATCAAGGTTGCAAATTCAGAAGATATCGACCTTTTTTACCATCGGCGTATTTTCATTTCTGTTGTTTTCAATGGATGAGTATGGCCCATCCAAGTGGACCAAACCGGGCCCACATCTTCGATGGTGTTACCATAATCACCATTAAGATTTGGTGTCGCATGCGTTATACCACCAAGCCCCGGTATATTCCTTGGCACAGTTTGAAGTCGGTTTGCGATCATTATCTCTGTCCTTTGTCGTAAATTTCATGCCGTTATGAATTAACAAACTATTTCCTTCATTGCCCTTAAAGCCGTCTACAAGAAGCTCGTACAATGTTAAGCTCCATATTGAATCTGTAACGCAGAAAAAATGAACTTATAATTGTGTACATTAGGACACTTAGGAAGTAAACACATATTTATTTTCCTGTTCATATCTAATGCTGATCTGGAATACCTAACCAGTTCGCCTTTAAAGTTAAAATAATTATGTAGTTATGAAAACCCATAAGCATCCATGCACTAACATTTTACTGAGACTTTAGAAGGAATAGTGGGGGTTCTTGTTTCACAAAACACTTTATACTGGGAAGATAAATTTGAGGCGACAAAGACGTATTAGGATCGCGATCTGATGACTGCATTATTAAGACCTACTTTGGGACTGGAAAAAAAGTGGTCTTAATTGTGTGGTGGGCTTTATTTTGTAGTAGAAAATAGTGCAAATCTGTAAAACAGGACATTAGAGTAGTGGTCTTGTTATCAACGTGGTCTTAATTTCAGGGTGGTCTCAATTAGGGACTTTACTTTACTCTAAAACATTAAATGATTTTAAGTTACAAAATACAATTTTTCATTCAGAGGTACAACTTAAAATGTCCTATAACTAAAGCAGACGTATTATTTATTTTCCTTATTTATGTTTTGAAACTTTTTTATTAAAGTTTAGATCAGTTTTGTAAAGAAAAAAGGTAAGTCACGCTAAAGCCATATACAGCATTCGTATACACCGTGCCCAATCGTTACCTTGCGAAAACGGCAAAGTCGCGTCGGATTCCGGAATATCCGGTAAGTATTTTGCCAAATTTGGTAATTTTCAGTTACTAGACAAGCACATGAAAAGACGAATACATATATGCGAAAATGTTTAAAACATTAGTTTTCCGGACCCAATGTCGACTTTTTGCAGCAAATTTCGGAGGTTTCACCGAATGATTGAAAAAAACGATAGAAATGAGGAGGAAATCGACCAGTGACAATTATAGCCAATTCCTAGGAGATCATCCTGCACTAAGTTGTTTTCTCGTGAAATATTTCAAAGCATATAAAAACAACGATTTTTTTCACAAAAAAATCAACAAAATACTCACCGGATATTCCGGAATACGATGCGACTTTGCCGATTTCGCAAGATAACGATTGGGAAGTATATAAAAACAACGATTTTCTCACAAAAATCAACAAAATACTTACCAGATGTTCCGGGATCCGACGCGACTTTTCCGCTTTCGCAAGGTAACGATTGGGCACGGTGTAATAACGCTAAACCTGCAACAATAACATATATCCCGGGTTTGTTTATCATGGAAAACGCCTTTTAGAAATTAGACTCGCAATCCGCAACTTCTCCTGCAATTTGTAGGGTCCCTGGAACAATCTCAAAAGTTAGCCAACGGATAAATAATAGTAACATTTTGTTCGCCCTACAGATTAAACGAAGAGGAAGGGCCAAAACAATAAAGTTTACTTTCAAGATTTATGTAAACAACACGGACCATATGCAAGGGTAGGCAATCCATCCTCCCGGCAACACTCAACACGGGCAGTGGGAAGCAACCAATTTGTTCCCATCCCGCTTCCGCAAATGTAATGGAATAGACCCTTTCTTCATGAAAAGCTTCACCCAGGCTGTTGGAAACGACCTCTCCAAACACCCCGCATGCAAGTAAAGCCATTGGACAACGACAGAGGGAATAATTTTCTTCTAATTCAATACATTTTAACGCAGAAAATTATATTTCTCGAGATGAACCTTTCGACCTACGACACAAGAGATGATTTCTTGTAAACCCTATTTCAAACGCATTTATGATTCATGTATTCAGGCGCCTTTATCCAACAATATAAGGGAATTGAAGAGAAAACTTATTTCCTACTTGCAAACAATCAAGACAGGCTGATTTCTATAGGATAGGTGGTCACCAAATGAAGAGGTAACGGTATACTATGTTAATGATTCGAAAGTGCCGCGATGGAATACTTAAAGTTTGTTTAGTGTTTTCTTTTTTTTTTGTTTAATGCAGCCCCATACCATTGTTTTCAAACTTCTTTGTCTGTTTGATCATTGGTGGTGTTAATTTTTATTTTAAACATTTAATGTTAGAAAATCTTTAAAGATAGTTTTTATAATACTTCACAGTGCATGAAGGAATATAACACTACACGTGTAACTAGCTTTCTGCTAAAGTATGTTAATGAATCATGAACAATACTGCAATTGAACTTTTTCATTTACTTTTCATTTTTAAACTATTGTCATATAATAAGAGAAAACGATTAATAAATTGATATGCAGCAATATTTTGCGGATTTAAAAGAAAAAATAAAATCGAAAATAGTTGTCGGTGTATTTTCGTTTTTGCTTGAAAGCAAATAAGGTTATCTGCATGTTTGTTATAAATTTAGAAAGAGAAATTAAGAAACTCAGAAAGCAGCCTACCTACACAATCCAGTAAGTAGAGAAACTGAGAGTGCAGAATTGTTAAATAAGGATAAGACACCAGAAAATAAACGGATATGAGAACCTGATAAAGTATTGCATTTGAACGGTGGTCCGCACAAAACATGTTAAACGGTGCACTTAATATTGATACCTTCTTATTTGACAGTGTATAATGTTCTTTCAAATTGACAAAAAGTTTGTTCAGTTCCAGAGTTTGCTTTTTTTCTTTTCTTTTTTTTGTTATATCTGTACAAGCAACACGGCATTGAACGTTTATTTTCAAGCAAAGTTTATTACAGGATAGAAAACATGTCAAGTACATTTTCTATTTGCAATTGAATGTTTTATTAAACAAAAGATTCATTCCTAGCAACTGATTTTCATCTCTTTTGAAGTGTATCTTAGGAAATGATAACAAATATTGTTATTATGAGTATGTCAATGGCTTATTTTAGTCACACTTTTATATCCATTCACGAAATTTTCTTCTGTTTATTAAGAAGCACCGATTTGCATCTCAAAATTGTTGTTGATATATAATTCCAATCATAAAAGTCTATTTCTCTTACTGAAAAAATTGAAGTGCAGCAAAAAGTCGCGATATAGATTTTAGTCTTAAGCAATGAAGCCTTCCCGGCGGCGGATTTTCATCTCTGTTGTCTTTAAAGGAGCATATCCCATCCAGTGATACCAAAAATTGCCCATGTAAATCTAATTGTTGCCATAATCACCATTTAGACTTGAAGAATGACAGTCATTGTACCACCAGCAGCCACCGCCAAAACTTTGAGCGCAGTTGACTCCCGATCTTTTATCATTGTCTCGATCCCTTGTCGAAAACTTCATACCATTGTGAAACGATAAACTGTCTCCAGCAGGACCACTAAACCCGTCAATTTGTAGCTTGTATTGAGTTTCGGCATCCCCCAGTGAAAATAACTGGTACTCGGCATATCTATATTCGTCGTCAAGATTGGTCATATCGACACGAAGCTGGTACTAAGCCTGTGCGGATATCATATGAATGGTTTGCAGTCCCAGCCAGAAGTTCCCGCTTATATTTCCAAAGCCCGCTTGATATTCAATCCACGTTTTGGAAAAATCGCTACTGGAAACTCTGCGTTGAAATACAGTCCATCCTCCGCTTGCAGTGTCCATATCACAACGCACGGTTAAAGCTTTCATTCCAGATGCAGGGTAAATTTTGTAAGTACCTGTGGTTGCACTTTCCATAGCTTTAATGTCTTGACAATCGCGAGGTTTCAGTCTCCGGGCAAGCAACTCATCTGTTGAATCATGGATTAATAACAGATTGGTTAAGTTTGCCATCAATTGTTTCATTTCCTGCTGTATGTACTTTTTAGAAACATTGTCGTCTGCAGCACACGAACTTGCTCCGTTACTGATGTTGATGATCTGATTGCACTTATTTTCCGCCATCTCGCCAAACACATCCCATCCAAGGAACGGCAGCAATAGTAATATCCGCAGCATGACTGGCTCTCTTGCAACCTTGGAATATAGGTCCTAAATGTTTTAACCTTTTATTATTATAATTTGCACCTCTAATGGTCTACCTGAAGATGTCTGTAATTGTATTTGCATTTACTCTTAACCATTTGACATTAGTAAACAGTAAGTTAACACTTGATAAACATTAAATATATATATTTAAAATATTATAATTAAAAAACAGTAATAGAATATATTACTTTCCCGAGAATTTTCAACATTAAATAAAACTTAACTTCCGCGACTTTAGTAATCTTTAACACTGGATGAATATTAATTAAATTTATTCAAATGAAAATTTAAAAACAACGAATTAATCGAATATTAAGTAATTTTCCAGAGATTTTTAAACATTAAACTAAATTTATTTAACGCAGATTATTAAGTTAAAAAAGTAATTGGAAAGACAATTAGCGTGTTACCTTGTAAGCTGTTTCAAGATATGTGATGGTTTGACAAAGAGCAAATAAGGAAGTCAATACGTACTCACTTTGTTAAAGGCACGGCCCACTATTCATGTGGTATAATGAAAAAAATGGGATACTTAATCTGGCTGTCATTCATATTTTCTGTTAAAGTTTTTCTTGTGATAAAATGATAGCAAGACAACAAACTCTGATTTCTTATTTTAACTTTTTAGTGTGCATATCCCTATTTCAAAAGACATTTATTGATAACTATAGAGCAAGAGTCTACTTTTTGGTGTTTGGTGTTTTTAATCTGATATTTATCAGAACATAGGTTTATCCGAGATCCCAATATGAACTTTTTTGTATTTATATAAGAATTAAACAAGTGAAGTTATGTTGAAATTACCTTTAAATAGATGAAAAGGGAACTTTGAAAGCCATTGAACACGACAAATGTGAAAATATTCAGGCTCGGTTTGATTGAGTCTGTTCTTGGACAGTAATGGAAATGACTAGTACTACCATGCCGCCTAACCCCGGGTTGAGCGCATTTTAATATTTACATCAATAAACAGTACCATTTTGACCATCCCAAACGACGGTGTGCATATGGCGGTGGACATGGAACCTTCAATGCGGTATTTTCAGATTAATACCATCCGTGTTTAGCGGCGTTTGGTCCCCTAGATAAAAGAATGAGCTTATCCAGCTGAGACCCAGGCTATGCATAACCATAAAACTCTTTTCTGTCCTAGATGTTATTTTTTGTTCACGTTTGGTGCAAATGTCAAATTTCTGCGATTTTCAGGTTCCAGGCTGCAATATTTTTTATTCGTTAGTAAGGTATACACCCGTAACAAACTTAATTAAACAGAGTTGAATATATCTTTTTTTAAAACACGATACAAGTTGAAAAAGCAAATCCGAAAAAATGCTACTTAACGGTCTGTAAGATATATTTTGTCCTAGAACGATTAGGGTATAAACATGCAAAACGATGGCAACCACGACGGGTAATTTTCTGATAAAGTATATTTAAATGATAAAGCCCCTACTGGGGAGCGAACCCGTACTGTGACAGTGCCTAGCCATGCAATGCCAATTATGCTACCTATACAAACGCGAATCATAATATGATAAAACAGCATATATTTTATTTTATTTTAAGAATATTATGAAACAACGTTTACGATACACAGTTTTCTTGAAGTTTAATATCATCTTAAAAATTGAATATTTATTTAAGCATCATGAGTGTATCCTAATGATTCGTAAGTTTTTTTGCTTAGTGATCAAATGAATTGGCGCATAACGGGAACATGTTTGAGCAGACGACGTTGCTTATTATCCATAGCATTATACTCGTATTGTCAAGTATCCACTTTCCTACCTGTAACTTTGTAAAATGAGAAAACGAAAATCATAATTCTTTCTTTGAACACATTTAAAGTGTAGTCATTGCAAAGAAATAAAATGTTCTTGAAAATTGTCAGTTATGACTTAGTTAAGTTTCCCTTCGTTATAAATCGGGTTTTGGGAAGAAGTCAGTGAGTCTTACAAATATTCACATTTATTGGAATTAAATCTATTTTTTCCAGTTCTTGTGGACAGCAAAATCGCATTTATACACACAAATTGCAAAAACATTTGATAGAAAACAACCAGTACTCGATAGAAAACGCTCGAAAATCTAACCATTGCAATTACCTTCCTTTTAATTCAAAATTTATTGTTTTAAAATCCTTTATTACTTATTAGTTGGACAGTTGCTCAAGTCTTGGTTTGAGAGTGAATGTTCCCAGTAAGCAATTTAACTTTAAGTTATTATAAAACAACTGATATTAACTAATAAAACACTATCAAAAGCGTTCCTCGAGAAATGAAATTATCTTAATCAGAATATAAGCATAAAAAGTGGATACATTTTATTTTTATTCAGTGTATATTTTATCGTTAAGCTTTCCAATAAAAGAATGGATCTACACGCAGACAGTTTCTTTTGTACATGAAAAACAGTGACAGTGAGTCATCGTCGAAAAACAGTGACAGTGAGTCATCGTCGAAAAACAGTGACAGTGAGTCATCGTCTGTTCGATATTTCTGACATGGCGACGCTACCAGAAGCGGGCTAACTCTTCCTTTTGTACATGAAAAACAGTGATGGTGAGTCATCGTCGAAAACAGTGACAGTGAGTCATCGTCTGTTCGATATTTCTGACATGGCGACGCTACAAGAAGCGGGCTAACCCTTCCTTTTGTACATGAAAAACAGTGACAGTGAGTCATCGTCTGTTCGATATTTCTGACATAGCGACGCTACCAGAAGCGAGCTATCTCTTCCTTCAGAAAAATAAGACGTTTTTTTTTATAAATTTAAACTTTTAGACAAATAAAACAGTATTTCCAGTAAAACTTACAATACCTTCTGCACGAAACCCAAGATGAAGATATTCTTTTTGTTGTATGATATATTAAATTGAAATTTAAAAAAAACACGCCAGAATTCACTCGAACATGTATGTAACTAAAATTAGATTTATTCATTGCATTATTTTCAACTAAAAATTTGGAATTTAAAATTTGTTTTCTTCGGGAAGTTACATTAAAAACATGTTTGGTTTCCTTATTTTGCCCCATTTTTTAAAAAGACATTTCGACAGAGACTAAGACTTTAACGCTGAATCCATTTCTATGGCTCCGTTTTATTATACATATATACCCAACAAAAAAAGTTCTGCACACAAGTGTTCTTCGCAAATTTTTTAATGTAGCAAATAACTGGTAAAAAAACATACATTTATCGCATGATTATTTGCTTACAGAGTTAAAGACGAAAACGGAATGAAAATCGGTTGGTTAATAACTAAGAAATATCAGTTTGAGTATGATAGGGATTCAACAGTCAAAAGTTGCAAAATTTGCTGTTTAAAGGTAAAGGTGGGAAATCTGTGCAATCATATTTTGTTTTATAGCAATAATAAGCAATAATAAGCATGCAATGATGGCAACAGGAAGTAATCAATGGTCGATACCAAGCTCTTTCCAGAAAAACACTCATACTTCAGTGTTTTTATAAATTAAATAATCACATTGTCCCACTCATTTACCTAAAGGGTAAAGGTATGTCAAAAGTTTAGTGATGATACGAACAGTTTCCATTCTGTATTTATGAGTCTTAGCATCCTATATGTATCGATGAAGTGAATAAAACAATCAATAAATGCAATCAACACCTAATCTTATTTCAGCAAAACACAACTTCTTTACTTCTTACTAGAACTTGGTTTAAACCCCCAGTGGCAATATGATTTGCCACTGACCGTTCCAAGGCGTTATCCCCAAAGGTTCTCATTTTCGTTAATTGTTTGTGGCGTCTTATTTGAATTGACATTCTTTTAACAAACATGCTCTCTCTTCCTCTCTCTTCTTTTACGCTGCGTAGGAAGGCTGTGTTTGTGAATGTGGTGGATGTACTCTATTAGTTTAGTGATTTTTGCAACTTTTGTGTAGTAACCCCCGGTAACTTTAACAATGAATTGCTTATAAAGTAGTGATAGGATTTTATATCTGTCTTTTTTAACATTGTTAACTTTGAATTGCTTTTTATACGCCCGTTTGAAAAACGGGACGTATTATGGGAACACCTGTGGCGGGCGGGCGGGCGGCGTCCACAGGGTTTCCGCTCTCAAAGAGTGTTCATCCGATCTTTATCAAACTTGGTGAATTTGTTGGTGGGCATAATATCTCGACCAAGTTCTATAACCAGCCAAATCCCTGCAGGCACTCCTGAACTATGGCCCTTGAATTGTCCAAAATTTGGGTTTACACTCTCTAAGTCAAAGAGTTTTCATCCGGTCTTTATCAAACTTGGTGAATATGTTGGTGGGAATAATATCTCGACCAAGTTCTATTACCAGCCAAATCCCCCTAGGAACTCTTGAATTATGGCCCTTGAATTGTCCAAAATTACTGTTTCCGCTCTCTAAGTCAAAGAGTTTTCATCCGGTCTTTATCAAACATGGTGAATATGTAGGTGGGCATAATATCTCGACCAAGTTCTATAACCTGCCAAATCCCCCAGGCACTCCTGAATTATGGCCCTTGAATTGTCCAAAATTTGGGTTTCCGCTCTCTAAGTCAAAGAGTTTTTGTCCTGTCTTTATCAAACTTGGTGAATATGTTGGTGGGCATAATATCTGGACCAAGTTCTATAACCAGCCAAATCCCCCCATGCACTCCTGAACTATGGCCCTTGAATTGTCCAAAATTTGGGTTTACACTCTCTAAGTCAAAGAGTTTTCATCCGGTCTTTATCAAACTTGGTGAATATGTTGGTGGGAATAATATCTCGACCAAGTTCTATAACCAGCCAAATCCCCCAGGCACTCCTGAATTATGGCCCTTGAATTGTCCAAAATTACTGTTTCCGCTCTCTAAGTCAAAGAGTTTTCATCCGGTCTTTATCAAACATGGTGAATATGTTGGTGGGCATAATATCTGGACCAAGTTCTATAACCTGCCAAATCCCCCAGGCACTCCTGAATTATGGCCCTTGAATTGTCCAAAAACTGAATTAGCGGTATCTGCTCTCCAAGTCGAAAAATTTTCATCGGATTGTTACGCAACTTTGATGATCAGCATTTTGACGGGCGTATTTTGTGTCAGTTTGGCACTCTTGTTTATTTGATATGTATCATTTTGTTCTGATTGGTGAAATACAAAATATATTTTTTAAAATGTCCAAGTGTGCAGAACGTTTTTGGTCGAGTATATTTTATCCTTTAGGGGGTGTACATGTAAGGTGGGGAGCGAGGAAACTATCGAAGAACAATCTCTATATTGTTTTTTTTCATCTTCAGTGACCAAACTTTTTAACAAAGCATGTTAACTTGCTTTTTTCCCATTAGTTCAAGCGATTTTTTCAAACTTAAATAACCCCGTGACTTGTTTGGATCAGTTAGGAACAACCGTGAATATAAACAAAGACGTTTAGTTTGCTATCGTTATACCATTGTCTTAATAACAAAATAAAGTAAACCTACGTGGTGAAAGACATTGTGCTTTCTTATAGGCAATCATGTAAACAGGAAGAAATGTAAAATACACTAGTGGTACACAGGAAAATAATTCTGTTTCACATCATCAGGAAGATAATTATAGTCTGTTTATAAAGTTGTTATGTACATGTAATTTATACAAAAATATTATATTGCTTTCTTGCAATAAACGAAAAAATCACGTTTGTTTCGAGATTGGATATATGTAGTTTTAAATTTAAAATATTTTATGAAAATCCCAGGCTGAGCGTTTTAACCTGGTTTTGTTTTGCTTGCGAACAGAAAATCTTTAAATACAGTAAAAGCTTTATTAAGCAGTTACCAAAGGTAGTGACAAAAAGTGGCCTTTTAGCACAGGTTTTAAAGACAAGTTTATTACTTATTCAGACTGTTTAAGACAGGTGGTTGCTGAATGTAGGTCGTTACTACGACAGGTTCAACTCTTTATCTAATCAGTTATCGTAAATAATTGCTTCTTTGACGAGGAAGATTCCATTTAATTTCTTAATTAAAGCATTTTGTACATAATTAATTCAAAATGCTTTAATTAAAAATGATAATGGTATTTCCTCAATGCACGCCGAGGCGTTTTCAATAAGTATGACCATAAAATATCTTAAGAACGAAAAACAGGAAGCGAGACCTAGTTAACATATTTATATTATAAAAATGAAAATGAAAACCACCATCGAATATAGAGCAAAGAAGTGAGTAGAAAGGATCTACATAGGCAGGTCACTTATAATGACATATTAAGTAAAAAGTGTTTTCAATTTTATAATTTTTACTGTAAAAGACCTAAAAGAAAATTGTGATGTAGCATACGTTGTGAATATATTTAAATCCGAACTGTAAAAGCGTTATAAACGCAGTAAAAATCACCCAAAACAAGTCCAAAGTTTCGGCGAAACTCGCTCCTGTTAGGTCATTTATGGAAATAACAAAGTAGTACATGTAAAATGTATGATACCACCTCTGAGACATGGAAGCAGTACATAACTGTGGAAATGCAGCTTTTACTAAGTAAGATCACGAGGGTGTAAATATTATTATAAAAATGAGAAAAACAAAAAGATGAAAAACGTAAATTTCTTCGAGAAGCCTCGACTACAAGAAATGTTTGATCGCGATAAATAGTGATAAAAGTGGCCATCGTTATATGTCACCGTTAGCTGATATAATAGTTATAACATTACTGACTAAGTTGCTCATAAAAAAAATTCTATGACCGCCACAAGGACTGAGCTACCTGGGACAAACCCTAAAAGAGTCGCAGGGATAACTCTGATAAACGTGCCAATAATTATATAACACAGTTAACCGATTTGATATTGACAAAAGTCAGTAAATGACTTATTTTATATCCCAAAAAAAATACCACTTTTATTTCCGTTCACGAATTTTTCATCTGTTTAATCAGCAGCACAGCTTTGTATCTCAAAAATTCTTGTCGATGTTTCATATCTTAAGTGAAATATTTTAATAAATGTTGAAAATGCAAAACAGATTGTAATCTTAGTTAAAGATGCCTTCCCAGCGGCGGATTTTCATCTCCATTGTCGTTAAAGGAGTTGCCATCCATTTTTCCCAAATAATGCCCTTGTCATACTGAGTGTTGCCGTAATCACCATTCAGATTTGATTTTTTACAAGTATTGTACCACCAGCCGCCATCACCGCCATAGATTTTGGCGCAGTTTTCCTGGTGGTTATCATTATCTCGATCCTTGGTTGAAAACTTCATACCGTTGTGATAAGATAAGCTGTCCCCAGCAGGACCACTAAACCCGTCAACTTGTAACTTGTATTGAGTCTCAGCGCCACCCAGTGAAAACAGCTGGTACTCGGCATATCTGTATTCGTCGTCAAGATTGGTCATATCGATACGAAGCTGGTACCAAGCCTGTGTCGATATCATATGAATACTTTGAAGTCCAAGCCAGAAGTTCCCGCTTATATTTCCAAATCCTGCTTGATATTCATTCCACGTTTTGGAGAAATCGCTGCTGGAAACCCTTCGTTGAAATAGAGTCCACCCTCCCCCTGCAGTGTCCATATCACAACGCACGGTTATAGCATTCATTCCCGACCCTGGGTAAATTTTGTAATTACCTGTGGTTGAACTTCCCATAGCTTTAATGTCTTGACAATCGCGAGGTTTTAGTCTCCTTACGAACATATCGTCTGTTGAATCATCGATTAATAACAGATTGGTTAAATTTGCCATCAGTTGTTTCATTTCTTGATGAATGTACTCTTTAGAAACATTATCGTCTGCAGCACACGAACTTGCTCCGTTACTTATATTGATGATTTGAGTGCAATGTTTATCCGCCGTCTCGCTTAGTACGTCCAATCCAATGAGCGGCATCAATACAAATATTCGAAGCATGACTGGCTCTCTAGCAACCTAGAATTGCAATGATCATTAAAAGTTCTTGCTTTTATTAAACATTCAAGTTTAAAACTGAAATTGATTAGTCGAATAAATATTAAATATCTATTAATTTAAATATCAAAACAATTTGAAAAGTATAACATTCCCGTGAATTTTAATTACTATATTTTATGCAGATAATTAAAATGAATATAACACTGATCTTGTTCCTACCTTGTAAAATGTTCACGTTATGTGCGATGATAAACTGATCAATACACTGACTCAAGGCACAACGTTTAAATGGATAAGTCTGTATGGGGAATACAAATCAAGTAAACTCGTAATAAAAGTTACATGAACATCTTATCAAATATTAAAAAATGTTGCAATTTTTTTGTTTACAATTTAAGATTGCCTGTATATAATACGGCCAGTAATCACGCAATCTTATTGTTTATTGACACTGGCCTCGTAAGAAAATTTTTCATCAGGAAGCTTCTCCGTGCGCAGTATAACAATAATCGACACAAACATTTTGATATTTAGACGTGGCTTCTTTAAATTGACTAAGAACAATCGTGCGTTCGAAAAAGAGCTATCTTACATCATAACCAAGTGTTCCAAATCCGAAAGTTTCATACATAACCAAGTGTTCCAAATCCGTAAGTTTCATACATAACCAAGTGTTCCAAATCCGTAAGTTTCACAAAAAAGTCAACCTTACGAACATGCATAATTTCAGACACTAAGTTTCAAACAGTCATCATAGGAAGATATGATAACAGACTTGTTTGTAAACGTCTCATCTACTATTTTTATTGGGAAGCATGTTGTATTAATGAAGCTTTCGTAAATGTTCTACCGATCCGATTAATCGAGATTTTATAAAGTCACTATTATTTTACTCTAGAAATTTCGTTAACGTCGTAGCAGATCCATGCTTTGTTTGTGGTTGAACGCTACTTGTGTGGAAAAATAGAACATAATTTTAAAATAATAACTCAGATAACTATATTGGACGGGCACATCTGCACAGGAATTTGTACATTTAACACATTTATTAGTGCAAGTCTGAATAATATTGCAAAATCATTTTACCGTCAACACTTAATCAAGTTCGATGGGCGCATAGATGAGGCCTAAATAAGAAATCTAGTTTAAACTTGAAAGTTTAAAAGCTCTTGAAACTCTTATATGTGTCTTATCATACAGGCAATCTCGTTGCCATAAATTCAGTATTTAAGCGCTAGTATCATATACTTGATGGTGCAAATGTAAGTTAACTCCTTAATCATGTCGTGTAAGATAATAAAATAGATACTCCATACCGCGTACCTATGACATGCCAGTGGTGAATACAGAAATATATGAAAAGGGAACTTAAAGCCATCGAACACGACAAATATGACTCGGTTTTGTCGAGTCTGTTCATGGTCAGCAATCGAAAGAGGTTTACTGCCCACGCTTCCTAGCCCCTGGTTGAGCGCAACTTAATATTTACACTAATAAACAGTATGTTTTCGCTACATCTCAATATCTATATTAGCTGGGATATTGAAACCATTCCTCTAACGACCTTCAAAAGACTTAACTGATAATATCATTGATTGAATGAACGTGGAAACTCTATAGAGCCCACACACGGTACAAACTACGCTACTGTTATATTTTAAGATGAAAAGGGAACTTTAAAAGCCATCGAACACGACAAATATGAAAATATTGCAGACTTGATTTGATCGAGTCTGTTCATGAACAGTAATCGAAATGCATTTACTGCCCTCGCTGCCTAGCCCCGGTTGTGCGCAACTCGATACATGTATGTACACTAATAAACAGTACGTTTTCGTTCCATCTCCATAATATTATGTATATTGGCTGGGATAGTGAAACCACCCATCTAAAAACTAGCCGAATATTTGAAACAAAGTTATTATAGATTGAAGTACTATAGACATAGTAATAAGTAAAGTGCTCAACGACCTTCAAAGGACGCAACTGATAACAACACTGATTGAATGTACGGGTAAACTATTTACAGCCGCCAAGGCACAGCACAAACTACGCTACTGCGATATTAAAATGGAGGAAACGGAACTTTGAAAGTCATCAAACACGACAAATGAAAATATTGCAGGCTCGGGTTAATTTAGCATGTTCATGGACGTAATGGAAATGAATATCACCGCCCAAACCTCCTGGCCCCAGGTAGAGCGCCCTCATTTTTTGTCAATAATAGACAGTTCGATTTCGTTCCATCCCAATGTATGTGGCTGTTAACATGGGACCTTCGGTATTTTCATAAAAATACCATTTAATGTTCAGCGGCGTATGGTCCCCGGATAAAAGAATGGGTTTGCTCCAGACGAGAAATCAATGGGCGAACTAAACAGAATAGGGATATTTTTTGTTTTTGTTTTTATTATTTGCAAGAAAGAAACAACAATTTTTGTATTCAAGTGATCTTCTTATACAGCAGTGATTTGTCCTACAAGTGTCAAATTTTTATGTATTTATTAATCAATAAATCTTTGTCGTCGTTAATACGTTAAGCTTGGATCAGATAATTATATAATACAGTGTATGGTAAGTTTTACATCTATATTGATGACAAGCGAACGTACTTTTTCTCCCTTAGAAAATAGACAGTTTAGTTTTCAAAACAACATTTTATTGTTATTTGGCCTTTGCTTCCTGGTCAATGGTTTATGCCTACATCAAGGTTGCAAATTCAGAAGATATCGACCTTTTTTACCATCGGCGTATTTTCATTACTTTTGTTTTCAATGGATGAGTTTGGCCCATCCAAGTGGACCAAACCGGGCCCACATCTTCGATGGTGTTACCATAATCACCATTAAGATTTGAAGTGTCGCATGCGTTATACCACCAAGCCCCGGTATATTGCTTGGCACAGTTTGAAGTCGGTTTGCGATCATTATCTCTGTCCTTTGTCGTAAATTTCATGCCGTTATGAATTAACAAACTATTTCCTTCATTGCCCTTAAAGCCGTCTACAAGAAGCTCGTACTGAGATTTAGCGTCCCCAAGAGCAAATACCTGGTACTCGGTATAACGGTGCTCATCGTTATGATTGGTCATATCGACCCGCAGCTGGTACCACCCTTGGGCGGATATCATGTGGATCTGCTGGTTCCCGACCCAAAAGCTTCCGTTCAAATCACCAAATCCAACTTGATATTCGTTCCACGTTTTATAAAAATCACTGCTAGAAATCCGCCGTTGAAATACCGTCCACCACCGGGAAAAGTCTTCATATCGCAACGTACACGTATTGCGTTATTTCCGGGATATGGATAAATTGTGTAAACGCCGGTTTTTTATGTCCGAGATATTGAATGTCCAGGCAATCTCTCGGTTTCGTATTCCAACTGGCGGAGTTGTTGAGCAGTTGTTTGATTTCGTCGTTATTTGACTCTTTTGACAAACACTCGTTCGCATATCGTGTCTCTATTCCACTGTTAATACTAATATTTATCGGAGGACATTCAGCCGCGAATTCTTCTCCAAACATTAGAGTGGCAAGAATCAGTAAAGTGATAATGTTCAGTTCCATATTGAATCTGTAACGCAGAAAAAATGAACTAATAATTGTGTACATTGGGACACTTAGGAAGTAAACACATATTTATTTTCCTGTTCATATCTAATGCTGATCTGGAATATCTAACCAGTTCGCCTTTAAAGTTAAAATATGTTATGAAAACCCATAAGCATCCATGCACTAACGTTTTACTGAGACTTTAGAAGGAATAGTGGGGCTTCTTGTTTCACAAAACAATTTATACTGGAAAGATAAATTTGATGCTACAAAGACGTATTAAGATCGCGATCTGATGATTACGTTATTAAGACCTACTTTGGGACTGGAAAAAAGTGGTCTTTATTGTGTGGTGGGCTTTATTTTGTAGTAGAAAATAGTGCAAATCTGTAAAACAGGACATTAGAGTAGTGGTCGTGTTATCAACGTGGTCTTAATTTCATGGTGGTCTTAATTATGGATTTTACTCTAAAACATAAAACGATTTCAAACCAAGTTACAAAGTACAATTTTTCATTCAGAGGATGCTAAGACTTCCTTGTGTTGCGAAAGGTAGAACTTAAAAAGGTCCTTTTACTAATACAGACGTATTCGTAAACAAGATATTTATTTTCCGTATTTATACTTTGAAACGTTTTTATTAAAGTAAAGATCAGCTTTGTAAAGAAAAAAATAAGTCACGCTACAGGCATACACAGCATTCATAAATACACAATGAAAGGAGGTCGGCAAATTACTAATTTATGGGTATCTTGTTTCAAAGCGAATAATGCTAAACCTGCAAAAGTAACATAAATTATGGGTTTAATCATGGAAACGCGTTTAAGAATTAGACTCGTAATCGCAACTTCTGCAATTTGTGGGGTCCCTGGAACAATCTCAAAAGTAAGCCAACGGATAAAAACATAGTAATAATTTGTTCGCCCTACAGTCATGACAGTATAAACGTAGCGAAGTGGCAAAAAAAATCAGTTTACTTTCAAGATTTATGTAAACAACATGGACCATATGCAAGGGGAGGCAATCCATCTTCCTTGCAGCACTCAACACGGGCAATGGGAACCAACCCTTTCTTTCCAACCCCGCTTCCCCAAATGTAATGGAGGAGACCCCTTCTTCATGAGAAGGCTTCACCCATGCAGTGGGATGCAGTGGGAAACAACCTCTCCAAACACCCCGCATGCAAGTGAAGCCATTGGACAACGACAGAGGGAATTAATATTCTTCTAATTCACTACGTTTAAACGTAGGAAATTATATTTCTCGAGATGTACCTTTCGACCAACGAAACAAGAGATTTATGATTCATGTATTTAGGCGCTTTTATATAACAATATTAGGGAATTGAAGAGAAAACCTATTTCCTACTTGCAAACAATCAAGAAACAGGTTGATTTCTATGGGTAAGGTGGCCACCAAAAGAAGAGGTAAAGGTATACTATGATAATGATTCGAAAGTGCCGCGATGGAATACTTAAAGTTTGTTTAGTGTTTTTGTTTTGTTTCATGCAGCCTCATACCATTGTTTAAACTCCATTGTGTTCAAACTTCTTTGTCTGTTTGATCATTTGTGGTGTTAATTTTTATTTTAAACATTTAATATTATACAATATTTAAAGATAGTTTTTATAACACTTCACAGTGCACGGAGGAATATAACAATACATTTTGTAATTAAATTAGCTTACTGTTTAAGTATGTTAATGAATCTTGAACAATACTGGCATTTAACAATGTTTTGCTTTTTATTTCTAAACTATTTTCATTTTATTACTGAAAACGATTAATATGAACTAAGACACTGCCTCTTATCGAGCTCCAGCTTTATTAATCTCAGATAATGATTTATATTAAAAAATAATTTGTTTCTAACATTTGTTAGCCACGATAAAATTATGTGATTTTTGGAAAGAATTTAGGTCTACATCAACTTAAGTCAGCTGGACAACTGGCAATCTGACTTTTACTAAACATTAGGGTTTTTAATGTGTAAACACAAAGGCTACTTGCTTAAATTTACAACCGAAATGTGTTCCATTACCTCACTTAATGCAATATTGAATATTGATTAATTCTTCATTGCTACATGAAAATATTACATTGTCACATGTGCATGAAAATTAATATATTATTGTCTGAAAAATAAATTTTATTTTTTAAAATGTTACCTTGATTACACTTGCATTTGTAACTTGCAATTGCACAAAATTGTTCCATGCTATTCAAAAAATATATATGCATGTAAATGAATAAAGTTATAATATAGACCTAAAAAGTACTGTTTTAATATACATGTACATCACATTAACACCACATTGAGACTTCAATATGTAGTGTGATACATCACCTAGATTTTGGGGCATATTTGTGCAAAGTCATTTGAAAATATCTCCAGGAATTACAATGACATAGGAATTTTCAGTTATTAACAACAGTAATTTGAAGCTATAGATGCTGTGTGAAAAATATTGTGACAATATGGTACATATTTGGTGACAGTAAGGTACATATTTAAGCCAAGTTACTTAAATGTGCATGATAGAATTACTTATTTAAGTTGAAAAATAGTTCAGCTATTGGGCCAAAATAGATGAAATAATCTCAATCAATTAAACATAAACATGTACAATGTCATGTAGTCTGATTATCCATATGTAACACTCCTTTACAGGTCTTAGTAACTGATTTGAAACAAAATGCTTCTTTATATCTATTTTCATTACATAAATGAATTGCGCTTGCCAATCAAATCATGCATTAAAAATGTTGTTGGTCCATTTTTTAAATGTATAATAACAATTTTAAGAGATTGTTTGCAAAAAAAATGTAAACCCATAAACACATCAACATGCCATTATTCATAACCACTTTTGGATCTCTGTCTGGTAAGTATTTTATAAATGTAATATATATACTGGAAAATGTGAATTTCAAAATTCTGAAGCTCATTTCAGTTGGTATTTTCTTGATTTTGTATTTTTCATTGCAGAAATTTAGGCACAACTACTTTAAAATACGGTAGGTAAATTTCTCTTTAAAAAGTACCATATATTAAAAAATGTAAACTTCTCTACTGTTACATTGCTAAAACATAAACATACAAAAGAAAAAATCATTGTTTTTATTATGAGTGCAATTTCCAGTTTTTTGTGTTAAAGTCCAGCTTAAGCAGATCCAAATACCGGTATATTCAGATTTTTTCATGTAATTAAAGAGGCCAAAAACCCACTGACATGGCAAGAAATGTTTCTCTTCCTCTTCACAGCAATCTACTTTTTTTTCAACAATTTAAATGATTATGAAAGCTCTGATTTTTTTATTTTCTAAAACACAACATTTTGATGCTTAGCAAATTTAGTAACACCATGAATATTTAACAAAATTTGCAAAAATAAAACAGACACCTTGTAAATAGTGTATTTGATTATACATGTACCTCACATACATATTTTGATTATGAAATCATGTTGAAACGTGCACATGACAGAAAATATGGTAATAATAGAACACTTTTAATTCCCGAAATGAGCATTAACTTGATATTTGATGCTATTCTTGGTACACATGTATTCTGCTTTCTGGTCAAACTTTTTGGTCCCTACTGATGATAATATATTGGAGATTAACCCTTTCCTCCATGTAAACCCCTTTATGACATGGAAAAACTGTGTAGATTCAGATCAGCCAGCACATCCATGATGTCTGATCAGGATCTGCAATGTTTGCTTGTTTAAATCATTAGGTTATTTCTGACCAAAACGTGAACAGTGCAGATCCTGATTAGATGTGCCAGCTAATCTGGATCTACACTGGTCTCACACTGGTAAAAAGGCATGTCTGTAGAGTAAAATGGTAAATTTCTATTTTATTTAAAATCTCATACTACAGTACTGTGTATTAAAATTCAAAAGGTAATACTCAGTAGTTTCTTTGAGAAAATTATGTCTATACAATTAATAAAACCTGAAATTTCATACATTTAGGACAATCTGTCATGTATTTGGCCAAAATATATAAAAACATAAATTGTTTCTGGAGGTACCATGTCAAATAGGCCACAAGTCAATTCAGGCAGTACTTGTAAGTCTATTGTATATTGCAATCACTGTAAAGAGTTAGTTTTGTTTTTATATTTACACAAGCTTTTAAAAAATAGTATCATTGCTTAATTGATATCTTAAATTGTGCTAGTCATCATGAAACCCAAGAACAAATTAAAACATCATCTGATTGTCATTTTTCCTTAAAAAATTGGACTGTCATCATAAATTAAAGTAATATATGTTACAGTCATAATCTCTTCTCTACACCTACCCAAGGTGTTGATTCAATCAGTTTTGTCTGGGTGTCACACTGTTATATAAGATCACAATTCACAACACTTGCAGTAAAAGTCAGAGGTGCTAATGCAATCAAAGGTGTCATATTTAATAAATAAATAAATTTATTTCTAAACCAATTTCCATGTTGGACAATGCAAAATACACAGCTTATGTTGCAACCATCAATATTTGATTCTGTGCTAGTGTAGACAGAGTGACTTTTGTAGACTAAGGTCATTGATCAAAAGAGCATATTGACATATAAATGATGTCTTTTCATTTGTTGCAACATTTTGTTTATTGTTTTCCCACCTGTTTAGTCATGATAGTCTTGGACAAAAATCCGGAAAAAGTACTTGTTGCTTTGTACAAAATGTCAAATATATAAAGCAACTTGTTCATGAAAAATATTTTATAAAACATCATAAACTGATATAGAACATATTAACACAATGATACTAAAAACTTTATAAATAAAATAAAAATGTGGCCTATTTTTGAGGCCTATTTGAGCTTTTTCAAAATAAAGTGTGGCTCATTTGATTTGTTTGTGGCCTATTGACTGTAATCCATATACCAATTCCATGGTATTAAATTTTGATCATAAATTTGGTGTGAATAGACTAATAACGATCCCAATCTATCAACCAAACAATAAACATATGTTGATGCAGTGTAGACCCAGTGTAGACCCTCATTTTTTTAGGGGGGGGGAGGGGCGGCGGCCAGTTTCTTTTTTTTAGAAAACAGGGTCAGTCTTCAACGCCCCTGTGGTGTAGATTTGCTCTTGTGCCATGTGTTTTATAAGAATGAATAAAAGAAATCTCATACCTCGTGTTCAGTACTCTCACAAAATATCTTCGACTGCCATGAGCTTACATGTCTGAATGACGAACATGACCAGTGACAAAAAACTCTTATACAAAACTGAATTGTGGCGCTGGCTAAGCTCAGTGTGTCTCACAATCGTGACAATGTGACTGAATATTGCGAGATCCAGTTCACAATTCAATTTCACATAAAAGTTGGTTCTCACCAGCCTTACAGTATCTTGTTTTCAAGAAAAACTCCATGCATCTGATTGTTCCGTCGATGGGCCTTATGCTCCTTTGAATTTAAAGGCCTAATAATCCATTGACAAGCTAACATTCAGTAGTTTTCAACTTGACTTCTTCAGTCTAATTTCTCAAAATCACAGACACTTGTTTAGGGGTCATTTACTGGCCCTATATGCCTATAGAGCTATATAGACCTATATATAGGCTTACAGGTCTCTAGATCCAAAAGTCGGCAATTTCAGGAAATAAACAGATGATCTACAGCATGAAATACAACTACAATCACTTAGAACACAAAATATCCCAGTTTGAAAAAAATACCCGTTCACCTATAATTAACCAGAGTAAAGATTCCAAACTTCCCATTTCACGATAAAAAGTACATTCAAAAGACTACATCGATTTCAAAGACAAAATCGTAACTTACCGAACAAGTATTGATCGCCGTTGATAGATTATCTATTAATCTCTCCGATGACACCAGTAACTAAACATAACTCCCCATATTAACGGAAGAAAATCCAATTTTTTATCACAGCCCCCCGAACTTTTCACCTTCGTCTTGGCGGTATCTGTTCTTTTCCGAAATTATGCAAATTACGTCATTTCCGGTAACGCCCATAGTTTCAAAAAATGAGTAAATTAAAAAAAATTGAAGAAATTATTTGACAATCGTTTGAAACAAACCTTAAAAATAACAAGCAATCTCGGTAAGTGTCTGTTGTTTTGATGGTCAACATTCTATTTACTTGATTTTTATTTAAATTACATATTGTACGTACAGGAAACATACCGACGTTTTGCGGACGTTCAGAATTTTCCACCAAATTTAACGGTTTTTTGAACCCGGCTCTAATGCGCAGCCAAGTCGTTTATCAAATAAACCGGAATCCATCGGAAAAGAACAGATATCGTCAAGACGAAGGTGAAAAGTTCGGGGGGCTGTGATAGAAAATTGGATTTTTTTCCGTTAATATGGGGAGTTATGTTTAGTTACTGGTGTCATCGGAGAGATTAATAGATAATCTATCAACGGCGATCAATACTTGTTCGGTAAGTTACGATTTTGTCTTTGAAATCGATGTAGTCTTTTGAATGTACTTTTTATCGTGAAATGGGAAGTTTGGAATCTTTACTCTGGTTAATTAAAGGTGAACGGGTATTTTTTTCAAACTGGGATATTTTGTGTTCTAAGTGATTGTAGTTGTATTTCATGCTGTAGATCATCTGTTTATTTCCTGAAATTGCCGATTTTTGGATCTAGAGACCTGTAAGCCTATATATAGGTCTATATAGCTCTATAGGCATATAGGGCCAGTAAATGACCCCTAAACAAGTGTCTGTGCTCAAAATGGCCGATTGCTAGTATTGCTATTGGTTACAACGAACGACAACCTACTCTCTAAACAGACGATTTAGTTTTTTTAGCTTTCCAGAAGGCTAGTCCGATAACAATGCTACCGAATAATAAGTTTGAATTTTTAAAGATATTTTGCCAAAAGCAATTTATAAAAAGAAAGCCAATAACAAAATTTGTAAAAACAATACTTTGCCGTAAGTTTTTACCGGTCAGGTTTTTTCCCGTGTTTACATTGCCTTATGCTGTGCACAACCGGAAACCAGCGCACAACCGGAAACCATCGTTTTTTTCTCCTTAGTGAATGGGCATTCCTGCGACCTTAAGACGAGCTTAACGCTCGGGTCGCTTCGCGACCCGAGCTAGAGCTCGATAATAAATTGATATGCAGCAATATTTTTTGGATTTAAAAGAAAAAATAAAATCGAAGATAGTTGTCGATTTATTTTCTTTGTGGCTTGTAAGCAAATAAGGTTATCTGCATGTTTGTTATAAATTTAGAAAGAGAAATTAAGAAACTCAGAAAGCAGCTTACCTTCACAATCCAGTAAGTAGAGAAATAGAGAGTGCAGAATTGTTCAATAAGGATAAGACACCAGAAAATAAACGGATATGAGAACTTTATGAAGTATTGCCTTTGAACGGTGGTCCGCACAAAACATGTTAAAAGGTGCACTTAATATTGATACCTTCTTATTTGACAGTGTATACTGTTCTTTCAAATAGAAAAAAGTTTGTTCAGTCCCAGAGTTGGCTTTTTTATTCTAATTTCTTTTCTTTGTACTGTGATATCTGTACTAGCAACACGGCATTGAACGTTTATTTTCAAGCAAAGTTTATTACATGATAGAAGACATGTCAAGTACAGTTTCTATTTGCAATTGAATGTTTTATTAAACAAAATATTAATTCCAAGCAACGGATTTTCATCTCTTTTGAAGTTTTATCTTAGGAAATGATAACAAATATTGTTATTGTGAGTATGTCAAATGGCTTATTTTAGTCACACTTTTATATCCATTGACGAAATTTTCTTCTGTTTAATCAGAAGCACGGATTTGCATCTCGAAATGGTTGTTGATATATCATTCAGATCATAAAAGTGTATTTCTCTTACTGAAATAATTGAAGTGCAGTAAAAAGTCGCAATATATATTTTTTTATCTTAAGCGATGAAGCCTTCCCAGCGTTGGATTTTCATCTCCGTTGTCTTTAAAGGAGATGTACCTTCCTGCCATTTATCCCAAATAATGCCCTTGTAATACTGAGTGTTGCCGTTATTACCATTAAGACTTGAAGAAATACCATCATTGTACCACCAGCCGCCACCACCATAGACTTGGGCGCAGATGTCTCCCGATCTTTTATCATTATCTCGATCCCTTGTCGATAACTTCATACCGTTGTGATAAGATAAGCTGTCCTAAGCAGGGCCACTTAACCCGTCAATTTGTAACTTGTATTGAGTTTCGGTGTCCCCCAATGAAAACAGCTGGTACTCGGCATATCTGTATTCGTCGTCAAGATTTGTCATATCGATACGAAGCTGGTACCAAGCCTGTGTCGATATCATATGAATACTTTGAAGTCCATGCCAGAAGTTTCCGCTTATATTTCCGAATCCTGCTTGATATTCATTCCACGTTTCGGAGAAATCGCTGCTTCAAACTCTGCGTTGAAATACAATCCACCCTCCGCCTGCAGTGTCCCTATCACAACGCACGGTTATAGCGTTCATTCCCGACCCTGGGTAAATTTTGTAAGTACCCGTGGTTGCACTTCCCATAGCTTTTATGTCTTGACAATCGCGAGGTTTTAGTCTCCTTACAAACAATTCGTCTGTTGAGTCATCGATTAATAACAGATTGGTTAAATTTGCCATCAGTTGTTTCATTTCTTGATGAATGTACTCTTTAGAAACATTGTCGTTTGCAGCACACGAACTTGCTCCGTTACTGATATTGATGACTTGAGTGCAATGATTATCTGCAGTCTCGCTTAGTACCTCCCATCCAAGGAGAGGCAACAATACAAGTACTCGAAGCATGACTGGTTCTCTTGCAACATAGAATTGCATTGTTCGTTTAACCTTCGTGACTTGTATTAAACATTCTAGTTAAAAGCTGGAATCGATTCGTCGAATAAATATTAAATATCTATTTAATTTAATTTCAAAACAATTTGAAAATTATAATCGTCCCGTGAATTTCAATTACTATAATTTTTATGCAGATAATTAAAATGAATATAACAATGATCTTGTTCCTACCTTGTTAAATGTTCACGTTACGTGCGATGATAAAAGAAGTTTAAACTGATCAATAAATAGACTTAAGGCACAACGTTTAAATGGATAAGTCAGTAAAGGGAATACAAATCAAGTAAACTCGAAATAAAAGTTACATGAACATCTTATCAAATATAAAAAAAATGTTGCAGTTTGTTTGCCTGTATATTATACGTCCAGTAATCACGCATATTGTTTATAGTCACATCTTGGACAATGGCTTCGTAAGAAAAGTTCTCAACTGGAAGCTTCTCTGTGAGCAGTTTAACAATATGAATCAACACAAACATTAGATATTTAGACATGGATCCTTTAAATTGACTGAGAACAATCTTGCGTTCGAAATTGGGCTATGTTCTGATAGAAGTGTTCCAAATCTGTAAGTTTCACACAACAGTCAACCTTATGAACATTGAGTAATTTCAGACACTAAGTTTCAAACAGTCATGGTAGGAAGATATGATAAAGGATTTGTTTGTAAACTTCTCATCTACTATTTTCATTGGATAGTTAACGTGCTGTATTTATGAAGCTTTCGTAAATGTTCCAACCATCTAATTGATCGAGATTTCATAAAAACACTATTATTTAGTCAGGAGAGTTTGTTGACGTTTTAGTAGATCCATCCTTCGGGTGATGTTTACTGCTTCTATGGATAAATATAGATAAACAAAACAGAATTATTAATATTGGACCCTTACTTCTGCACAAGAGTTTGTACATTTAAAACCTGTATTAGTCTGAATAATATTGCAAACTCGTTTTACCGTCTACACTTAATCAAGTTCGATAGGCGCATAGATGAGGCCTAAATAATAAATTTAGTTTAAGCTTGAAAGTTTAAAAGCTCTTGAAACTCTTATATGTGTCTTATCATACAGGCAATCTCGTTGCCATAAATTCACTATTTAAGTGCTAGTATCATATACTTGATGGTGCAAATGTAAGTTAACTCCTAAATCATGTCATTTTAGTAAGATAATAAAATAGATACTCCATACCGCGTACCTATGACATGCCAGTGGTGAATACAGAAATATATGAAAAGGGAACTAAAAGCCATCGAACACGACAAATATGACTCGGTTTGGTCGAGTCTGTTCATGGTCAGCAATCGAAAGAGGTTTACTGCCCACGCTTCCTAGCCCCTGGTTGAGCGCAACTTAATATTTACACTAATAAACAGTATGTTTTCGCTACATCTCAATATCTATATCAGCTGGGATATTGAAACCATTCCTCTAACGACCTTCAAAAGACATAACTGATAACAGCACTGATTGAATGAACGTGGAAACTCTATACAGCCGCCACACGACACAAACTACGCTACTCTATTATTAAACAGATGAAAAGGGAAATTTAAAAGCCATTGAACACGACAAATATGAAAATATTGCAGGCTTGATTTGATCGAGTCTGTTCATGGACAGTAATCGAAATGCATTTACTGCCCTCGCTGCCTAGCCCCGGTTGTGCGCAACTCGATACATGTATGTACACTAATAAACAGTACGTTTTCGTTCCATCTCCATATGTATATTGGCTTGAATAGTGAAACCACCCATCTAAAAACTAGCCGAATATATTGAAACAAAGTAATTATAGAAGTAATATAGACATAGTAATAAGTAAAGTGCTCAACGACCTTCAAAGGACGCGACTGATAACAACACTGATTGAATGTACGGGTAAACTATTTACAGCCGCCACGGCACGGCACAAACTACGCTACTGCGATATTAAAATGGAGGAAACGGAACTTTGAAAGTCATCGAACACGACAAATGAAAATATTGCAGGCTCGGGTTAATTTAGCATGTTCATGGGCAGTAATGGAAATGTATATCACCGCCCAAACCTCCTGGCCCCAGGTTGAGCGCCCTCATTTTTTGTCAATAATAAACCCAATGCATGTGGCGGTTAACATGGGACCTTCGGTATTTTCATAAAAATACCATTTAATGTTCAGCGGCGAATGGTCCCCGGATAAAAGAATGGGTTTGTCCCAGACGAGAAATCAAATGGCGAACTAAACAACAATTTTTGTATTCAAATGTTTTTCTTATACAGCAGTGATTTGTCCTGCAAGTATCAACATTTTATGTATTTATTAATCATGAAGTCTTTGTCGTCGTTAATACGTTAAGTTTGGATCAGATAATTATATAATACAGTGTATGGTAAAGTTTTACATCTGTATTGATGAAAAGCGAACGTACTTTTTCTCCCTTAGAAAATAGAAAAATGGCACAGTTTTCTTAAAAAAATATTATTGTATTTTGGCCTTTGCTTCGTGTGTCAATGGTTTATGCCTACATCAAGGTTGCAAATTCAGAAGATATCGACCTTTTTTTACCATCGGCGTATTTTCATTTCTGTTGTTTTCAATGGATGAGTATGGCCCATCCAAGTGGTCCAAACCGGGCCCACATCTTCGATGGTGTTACCATAATCACCATTAAGATTTGAAGTGTCGCATGCGTTATACCACCAAGCCCCGGTATATTCCTTGGCACAGTTTGAAGTCGGTTTGCGATCATTATCTCTGTCCTTTGTCGTAAGTTTCATGCCGTTATGAATTAACAAACTATTTCCTGCATTGCCCTTAAAGCCGTCTACAAGAAGCTAGTACTGAGATTTAGCGTCCCCAAGAGCAAATACCTGGTACTCGGCATAACGGTGCTCATCGTTAAGATTGGTCATATCGACCCGCAGCTGGTACAAACCTTGGGCGGATATCATGTGGATCTGCTGGTTCCCGAGCCAAAAGTTTCCGTTCAAATTACCAAATCCAACTTGATATACGTTCCACGTTTTATAAAAATCACTGCAAGAAATCGCCGTTCAAATACCGTCCACCCACCGGGAAAAGTGTCCATATTGCAACGTACACGTATTTCGTTATTTCCGGGATATGGATAAATTGTGTAAACGCCGGTTTTTTGATGTCCGAGATATTGAATGTCCTGGCAATCTCTCGGTTTCGTATTCCAACTTGCGGAGTTGTTTCTTGTACACATAACGATTAAGTTGTTGAGCAGTTGTTTGATTTCGTCGTTATTTGACTCTTTTGACAAACACTCGTTCGCATATCTTGTCTCTATTCCACTGTTAATATTATTATTTATCGGAGGACATTCAGCCGCGAATTCTTCTCCAAACATTAGAGTGGCAAGAATCAGTAAAGAAATAATGTTAAGTTCCATATTGAATCTGTAACGCAGAAAAAAATGAACTAATAATTGTGTACATTGGGACATTTAGGAAGTAAACACATATTTATTTTCCTGTTCATATCTAATGCTGATCTGGAATAGCTAACCAGTTCGCCTTTAAAGTTAAAATATGTAGTTATGAAAACCCATAAGCATCAATGCACTAACGTTTTACTGAGACTTTAGAAGGAATAGTGTGGCTTCTTGTTTCACAAAACACTTTATATTGGGAAGATAAATTTGATGCGACAAAGACGTATTAGGATCGCGATCTGATGAGTACATTATTAAGACCTACTTTGGGACTGGAAAAAAAGTGGTCTTAATTGTGTGGTGGGCTTTATTTTGTAGTAGTGCAAATCTGTAAAACAGGACATTAGAGTAGTGGTCTTGTTATCAATGTGGTCTAAATTTCAGGGTGGTCTTAATAAGGGACTACTCCAAAACATAAAATGATTTGAAACCAAGTAACAAAGTACGATTTTTCATTCAGAGGATGCTAAGACTTCCTTGTGTTGCGACTGGTACAACTTAAAAATGTCCTTTTACTAAAGCAGACGTATTCCTAAACAATGTATTTATTTTCCTTATTTATGTTTTGAAACGTTTTGTTTTTATTAAAGTTTAGATCATTTTTGTAAAGAAAAAAAATAATGTAAGTCACGCGATTCGTAAATACACAATGAAATGAGGTTTGCAAATAACTAATATATGGGCATATTGTGTCAAAGCGAATAACGCTAAACCTGAAACAGTAACATAAATTCTGGGATATCATGGAAAACACATTTAGACATTAGACTTGCAATCCGCAACTTCTCCTGCAATTTGTAGGGTCCCTGGAACAATCTCGAAAGTTAGCCAACGGATAAAGACATAGTAACAATTTATTCGCCCTACAGCATAAACGAAGCGGAAGGGCCAAAACAATCAAGTTTACTGCGAAAATTCAAGATTTATGTAAACAACACGGACCATATGCAAGAGGAGCCAATCCATCCTCCCGGCAACATTCAACACTGGCAGTGGGAAGCAACCAATTTGTTCCCATCCCGCTTCTCCACATGTAATGGAGGAGACCCCTTCTTCATGAGAAGGCTTCACCTAGGCAGTGTGAAACAACCTCTCCAAAAACCCCGCATGCAAGTGAAGCCATTGGACAACTACAGAGGGAATTAATTTTCTTCTTATTCACTGCTTTTCAACGTAGAAAATTATATTTCTCGAGATGAACCTTTCGACCTACAACCCAAGAGATGATTTCTTGTAAACCCTATTTCAAACGCATTTATGATTCATGTATTCAGGCGCCTTTATCCAACAAATTATAAAGGAATTGAAGAGAAAACCTATTTCCTACTTGCAAACAATCAAGAAACAGGCTGATGTCTATGGGTTAGGTGGTACCAAATGAAGAGGTAAAGGTATACTATGTTAATGATTCGTAAGTGCCGCGGTGGAATACTTAAAGTTAGTTTTATTAGTGCTTTTTTTGTTTAATGCAGCCTCATGCCATTATTTTAACTCCATTGTGTTCAAACTTCTTTGTCTGTTTGATCATTGGTGGTGTTAATTTTTATTTTAAACATTTAATATTATAAAATATTTAAAGATAGTTTTTATAACACTTCACAGTGCACGGAGGAATATAACAATACATTTTGTAACTAAATTAGCTTACTGTTTAAGTATGTTAATGAATCTTGAACAATACTGGCATTAAACAATGTTTTACTTTTTATTTCTAAACTATTTTCATTTTATAACTGAAAACGATTAATAAATTGATATGCAGCAATATTTTTTTGGATTTAAAAGAAAAACTAAAATCGAAGATAGTTGTCGATTTATTTTCTTTGTGGCTTGTAAGCAAATAAGGTTATATGCATGTTTGTTATAAATTTAGAAAGAGAAATTAAGAAACTCAGAAAACAGCTTACCTACACAATCCAGTAAGTAGAGAAATAGAGAGTGCAGAATTGTTAAATAAGGATAAGACACCAGAAAATAAACGGATATGAGAACTTTATGAAGTATTGCCTTTGAACGGTGGTCCGCACAAAACATGTTAAACGGTGCACTTAATATTGATACCTTCTTATTTGACAGTGTATACTGTTCTTTCAAATTGAAAAAAAAAGTTTGTTCAGTGCCAGAGTTTGCTTTTTTATTCTAATTTCTTTTCTTTGTACTGTGATATCTGTACAAGCAACACGGCATTGAACGTTTATTTTCAAGCAAAGTTTATTACATGATAGAAGACATGTCAAGTACAGTTTCTATTTGCAATTGAATGTTTTATTAAACAAAAGATTAATTCCAAGCAACGGATTTTCATCTCTTTTGAAGTTTTATCTTAGGAAATGATAACAAATATTGTTATTGTGAGTATGTCAAATGGCTTATTTTAGTCACACTTTTATATCCATTCACGAAATTTTCTTCTGTTTAATCAGAAGCACGGATTTGTATCTCGAAATGGTTGTTGATATATCATTCCGATCATAAAAGTGTATTTCTCTTACTGAAATAATTGAAGTGCAGTAAAAAGTCGCAATATATATTTTAGTCTTAAGCGATGAAGCCTTCCCAGCGGCGGATTTTCATCTCCGTTGTCTTTAAAGGAGATGTACCTCCCTGCCATTTATCCCAAATAATGCCCTTGTAATACTGACTGTTGCCGTAATTACCATTAAGACTTGAAGAAATACAATCATTGTACCACCAGCCGCCACCACCATAGACTTGGGCGCAGATGTCTCCCGATCTTTTATCATTATCTCGATCCCTTGTCGAAAACTTCATACCGTTAAGATAAGATAAGCTGTCCCCAGCAGGGCCACTAAACCCGTCAATTTGTAACTTGTATTGAGTTTCGGTGTCCCCCAGTGAAAACAGCTGGTACTCGGCATATCTGTATTCGTCGTCAAGATTTGTCATATCGATACGAAGCTGGTACCAAGCCTGTGTCGATATCATATGAATACTTTGAAGTCCCAGCCAGAAGTTTCCGCTTATATTTCCGAATCCTGCTTGATATTCATTCCACGTTTTGGAGAAATCGCTGCTTGAAACTCTGCGTTGAAATACAATCCACCCTCCGCCTGCAGTGTCCATGTCACAACGCACGGTTATAGCGTTCATTCCCGACCCTGGGTAAATTTTGTAAGTACCCGTGGTTGCACTTCCCATAGCTTTAATGTCTCGACAATCGCGAGGTTTTAGTCTCCTTACAAACAATTCGTCTGTTGAGTCATCGATTAATAACAGATTGGTTAAATTTGCCATCAGTTGTTTCATTTCTTGATGAATGAACTCTTTAGAAACATTGTCGTTTGCAGCACACGAACTTGCTCCGTTACTGATATTGATGATTCGAGTGCAATGATTATCTGCCGTCTCGCTTAGTACGTCCCATCCAAGGAGAGGCAACAATACAAGTACTCGAAGCATGACTGGTTCTCTTGCAACCTAGAATTGCAATGTTCGTTTAACCTTCGTGACTTGTATTAACATTCTAGTTAAAAACTGGAATCGATTCGTCGAATAAATATTAAATATCTATTAATTTTAATTTCAAAACAATTTGAAAATTATAATCGTCCCGTGAATTTCAATTACTATAATTTTTATGCAGATAATTAAAATGAATATAACAATGATCTTGTTCCTACCTTGTAAAATGTTCACGTTACGTGCGATGATAAAAGAAGTTTAAACTGATCAATAAATTCACTTAATTCACAACGTTTAAATGGATAAGTCAGTAAGGGGAATACAAATCAAGTAAACTCGTAATAAAAGTTACATGAACATCTTATCAAATATAAAAAAAATGTTGCAGTTTGTTTGCCTGTATATAATACGTCCAGTAATCACGCATCATATTGTTTATAGTCACATCTTGGACAATGGCCTCGTAAGAAAAGTTCTCAACTGGAAGCTTCTCTGTGAGCAGTTTAACAATATGAATCAACACAAACATTAGATATTTAGACATGGATACTTTAAATTGACAGAGAATAATCTTGCGTTCGAAATTGGGCTATGTTCTGATAGAAATGTTCCAAATCCGTAAGTTTCACACAACAGTCAACCTTATTAACCTTGAGTTATTTCAGACACTAAGTTTCAAACAGTCATGGTAGGAAGATATGATAAAGGGTTTGTTTGTAAACTTCTCATCTACTATTTTCATCGGATAGTTAGCGTGTTGTATTTATGAAGCTTTCGTAAATGTTCCAACCATCTGATGATCGAGATTTCATAAAATCACTATTATTTAATTCAGGAGAGTTTGTTGACGTTTTAGTAGATCCATCCTTCGGGTGATGTTTACTGCTTCTATGGATAAATATATATAAATAAAACAGAATTATTAATATTGGACCCTCACTTCTGCACAAGAGTTTGTACATTTAAAACCTGTATTAGTCTGAATAATATTGCAAAATCGTTTTACCGTCTACACTTAATCAAGTTCGATAGGCGCATAGATGAGGCCTAAATAATAAATTTAGTTTAAGCTTGAAAGTTTAAAAGCTCTTGAAACTCTTATAATATGTGTCTTATCATACAGGCAATCTCGTTGCCATAAATTCACTATTTAAGTGCTAGTATCATATACTTGATGGTGCAAATGTGAGTTAACTCCTAAATCATGTCATTTTTGTAAGATAATAAAAATAGATAGTCCATACCGCGTACCTATGACATGCCAGTGGCGAATACAGAAATATATGAAAAGGGAACTAAAAGCCATCGAACACGACAAATATGACTCGGTTTGGTCGAGTCTGTTCATGGTCAGCAATCGAAAGAGGTTTACTGCCCACGCTTCCTAGCCCCTGGTTGAGCGCAACTTAATATTTACACTAATAAACAGTATGTTTTCGCTACATCTCAATATCTATATTAGCTGGGATATTGAAACCATTCCTCTAACGACCTTCAAAAGACTTAACTGATAACAAAACTGATTGAATGAACGTGGAAACTCTATAGAGCCCCCACACGGCGCAAACTACGCTACTGTTATATTTTAAGATGAAAAGGGAACTTTAAAAGCCATCGAACACCACAAATATGAAAATATTGCAGGCTTGATTTGATCGAGTCTGTTCATGGACAGTAATCGAAATGCATTTACTGCCCTCGCTGCCTAGCCCCGGTTGTGCGCAACTCGATACATGTATGTACACTAATAAACAGTACGTTTTCGTTCCATCTCCATATGTATATTGGCTTGAATAGTGAAACCACCCATCTAAAAACTAGCCGAATATATTGAAACAAAGTAATTATAGAAGTAATATAGACATAGTAATAAGTAAAGTGCTCAACGACCTTCAAAGGACGCGACTGATAACAACACTGATTGAATGTACGGGTAAACTATTTACAGCCGCCACGGCACGGCACAAACTACGCTACTGCGATATTAAAATGGAGGAAACGGAACTTTGAAAGTCATCGAACACGACAAATGAAAATATTGCAGGCTCGGGTTAATTTAGCATGTTCATGGGCAGTAATGGAAATGTATATCACCGCCCAAACCTCCTGGCCCCAGGTTGAGCGCCCTCATTTTTTGTCAATAATAAACCCAATGCATGTGGCGGTTAACATGGGACCTTCGGTATTTTCATAAAAAT